>CAJNIZ010012547.1:72743-100665 GCA_905231905.1 Symbiodinium pilosum | reverse complement strand
TCACAGCCTGCTGGTGGTACACACCAGCAGGACCCCTAATATACACTGTTACTGGGTGGGGGCAGTACCCAAGGTTTAGGGTGCAGGGCGTAGGTTCCCAGCTAAGCTGCAGCATTTGCTCTTCCACGCTGGATAGCTGAGCAAGAGCCGAGCCCCACTGGCCTCCTGAAGCAAGCTTCAACGTATATAACCCAGAGGGTCCATGTACCCAATAATAAGGCACTTGGGTTTTGAATAATAGCAATCATAGTACAGGTTTTGGGCAAGTCTATGATTATCAAGTACTTAGACCTTTAGGATAAGAGGATCCCTACCTCCCCGCATGGCTTGCTACAAACGCTTCCTAAGAAGACCTTGACCACGATGTCTAGCATTTTTTCGCAACAGGAAATGCAAAGGAAGCACCTGTACAATGCGTCCCCACATACATTGAGAGGTACAATAGGCTGCACAAGGGCCATTGGTCTCAGAACCCTTGTCCTCCGACCTACAACAACCTCAGTTTGCTCTTCTGTTGCAAAGACAGCGTAAACTAATCGGAGGATTTTGGTAGCCCTCCTTCTATAACAGGGACCCTACAACTGCTATATGATAATCATCAGGCACGAATCACTTGCCCCTCGTATCACCCCCCTCCCCCCCTATTACATAATCCGAGTTCCCCAGAACACCAAGTTCCAAAATCTGCAACCCAAGACTACTTTCAAAAGGGCCAAGACTAAAGTTAATTCCGGCTCGGATCCTCCGAATTAGGGGATCCTGATTACGGCTGTCGAAGATTAGGGATCTCCAAGGTTTCCTAGACTTTGATTGTTTCTGGTGTTTATTGCGATTTAGATCGTTATTATCTAGATTAAAAACCCATGTTCATTACATTTCACTTGATAGTACGCAGGTCCTGCTGAGATTTTAATTAGATCGTACACAGAGTTTCATGGGTTTGATTACGCTTTTCAATTGATTTTACATAGGCTTTTATGTGGATCGTACTACCATGTTATTGCAAACCCCAGTCCCAAAAACAACCCACAAAACCTCTAGTAGTCTAGAAGGCTGATGTGTAATTTGAGGTGCCCTATAGATGAGACTTATACAAGGAGTCCAGAACTCGGAAAGTACCAGTTAGTTCCACTATGGGCTATTAGATCCTAAAATCCCCTGTTAGGACCCTATTAAGGGTAGATTAAGGTACCCTTAAGGTCCAAAAGCCCATAGTGCTTTGGACCCTGCAGCACCTCGCTGGCAGCCAGACAGAAAGGCATTCAAGCTGAGTACGTCACTTTGCACTGTTTGATCCTGGGCATCACATGGCGGCCCAGGGGGGTTTAGACCTAAGGGTTTTGCCTATAGACCTCCCAGCCAGCAACAATCACGACCTTGAACTCCAATCCACTGGATGTAAAGGCCATTATTGTCTTGGGTTTTGGGCAGGTCTAGGATTATAAGGTTTTTGGCTTACGGGGCTTACAGGGATTAGAGTTGCGGGTTCAAGCGGCGACGTGCCGTGAGTCAGAGAAATTACAGTGCTTAGTGCTTTTTTCATGCGTAGTCAGCCTGATGTATGAGACCCCCGCCCTAAATTCTAAACTCCAAGGCCCAAAAGCCTAAAGCCTAAAATCCCAAGCCTTAAAGCCCTGGAGCCGGAACCTTGAACCCTAAAAGCCAAGCCTCGAACTGACCCCCCATGACAAGGGTTCAAGTTCTAAGAGCCAGGATGGTCTTTGGCTCAAGACCAAGCATTCCAAGCAATACCACGAAGTTTGCGGTCCCATGGGCAGTGCGTCTTTCCAAAGGTTGAAGGCTTGCTTCTTAAGGGGTCCCCCAAACCTTTTCGCCGCCCCTACACAGCTTGCTCCTGCGAGCCCTGGGCATTTCAAAGCTTCACGGTTCAGGGTTAGCCCACCGACCAGCCGTTGCGCTGCAGAAGAGCATGCATCCCAAGTGCTGTGCAGGCCCGTATTTCGCTGCTTTTCCTCTTTAGAAGTGGCGCGCAGCTTGCGCGCTTGCACTCTGCATATTGTAATTGGCCATCTCCGCATTTCGTTCGAAGCACGTCCAGCGCTGGTGTGAGGAGGGGGGGGGCAACTTTTGAGTCCCCTTAAGCAAGATTCCAGTATTTGGGGTACAAATTGGGTCTATTTATGGAAACTAATCTGCTAATCCTTCCCCAGCCGCAGCCATCTCCCGAAGGAGCAGCTGGCTGACCTGCCACCCGAAGGCGCGGTTGGCCGAACTGACGGCTGAGTTGAAGCCTGCTCATAAGGTTCAAGGTTCACAGATTGGGATTGAGGGTCTATGCAGAGAGTTCAGAGGTTGAGGGTTCAAGCAATTTGAGGTAATGGTTCAGGGGTTTACGGGTCAGGGGTTTAGGGTCCAGGGTTCAGGTGTTTGGGGTTTAAGGTTTACTTGCAAGCCACCTGGCCACTGATCCGCCCGGAGCTGCAGGAGCACTACGTCAAGATGAAAGATCTGAGAACAAACCCAAGATCCCCTAGCAGCCCTAATGGGGAACTGGGGATATATGGCCCCTAATAGTGGGCACTTAAGCCCAAGAAAGGTTAATTTGTAGGGTCTGAGACTGTTAGCGGCGCCTTTTGCTTTGGGGGGGAGCTTGTGCTCGTGCTTGTCGCAGCGCCTGGCCTGTTAAAACTTTGCATGTTGGGTAATCATTTGGGCATGCGCGCAAACTAAGGTCTCCACCCCTGCAAATACATACGGTACAAATGCACCTATCTATGTGCAGATTACTTGCCGTGAAGCGCCCAAGGAAAAGGACAACCAACTTGACACACACTAATTCCAATAACCCTTAACCCTACACTGCTTAAGAAGCCCAGAAACTGATGACATCCGGGAGGACGGGCCGTGCAAACAGCAGTGCCAGCCCCACTTGCCAGCTGCTTCCACGCCTGGGCCAATGTAGGATCAGGGTTTAGGGTTACAGTCCCCCTTAAGTAGATAGAATATGGGGTATATGGGGATCTCATTTTAATGTACCCAACGCCATATTCTATCTACTTAAGGGGGGCTATAGAGGCATAACGGCTTAGGCTGCACATGCTTCACAAAGGCACCGTAAATAGCTCAACCACCTTCCTTCCCCGTGAAGTTCGTGTTCGCCGAAAACAGGTCTCCCTAGTGGATGTTTCAACACTGCTGGCGCCGGACTTCTACTCAGGACCCTGCTTCTTTTCAGTGTTCATTAGGGACACACCATTATAAATACTGTTATCCTATCGACTGTTTTTCATGATCATGGGACTGTTTGACCCACCCTTGCGGCTTGACCTTCACAGCAATCTCGTCGAAAAACGGCTGCAGGTTCCAAAGGTGCTGCGACAAACTGCTCAAGTTCATGACCAGGGCGATATCAACAAAACTTTGTGAATGTTGGTGAGATCATGGGTCCCCCTACAACCCCACCTATATTTCATAATTAACCCCCCCTCCCCCCAAGCCTTAATCAGCTTGGATCATCCCAAAGTAATCCTGATTAAAGGGGAAGCTAGGGGCGCAGCATTGTGCAGGGGAGTGGCAGGGGAACCCTTGCTGAGACTGTGTTTCGGCCATGTCCGCGGTACTATTCCAAGCTGTGTGGGCGGGCCTTCAACCCTCCCAGGGATTATAGGGCCACATATAAGTGACGTGTGGGGGTATATAGGAATAAGTAAGGTTGAGAGCTTTCAAAAATTGGAGGCCGCTTTTGCGAGTCCCCGTAGTCATGGTCGGAATCCATTGGGACCTATTTTAGTGCCCCCTTCTTCTGGGAAGATGAAGAACTAACTTGGAGTTCAGGGCAGTCCCGCATGAAACGGGTATTCATCCCTCTAGGGTCCCAACGGGTGCCTTAACGAGAAATACGCACGCACACGTTGCTGTGCTTCTTATGCTTCGCCAAGTCAGGTGCACACTAGGATTGGGCCCAGGCTTTACGCCAAACCTTGCATATCCCGCAGAAATACTTGCGGTTTCAAATGAGGGCTCCACTTTTGGGGGGAGGGGTACCTTGCCTACAAAAAGGATGCCCGAAGCGCTACGCTACCTGGGATCCAGGCCTTCTTAAGACGTGATAGGGTTTAAGGTTTTGGCAAGGTCCAGGTGAAATATGAAAGCTCATGCCCGGCTCCCACACAGCTGCCATCTTCAACCTCTCGGCGCCGGCTTTTTCCAACAAGCCCCCCAAAACCCGTACCTCCAGAACTCCCACCATGGGTTCGCCTACTACCACTCCCCCAGTACCCCCCCCGGGTTCCTGCTTGACTAAGCTGTTTGGGGATTCCCAAAGACACTTAAGGGGGGCGGGAACTCCATGATCCCATGATCTAAACCCCAAACCACTTTAGCCAAGCAAGCTTCTTGCAGGCGTTGATGGCTTTGTTGAACCCGATAACATCCAGTCCTTGGATCAGACTTCGAGGTTTCGGGTTTAGGGTTAGGGTTAGGGCTTCCCGCAGATCACCAGCTTGGGGTTCAGGGTTTAGGGTTCCAATATGTTCCACTAGGTCATTTCCCACATGAAGGTCCAGTTGATGAAGATCTGCGGACGTCGGAACCCACAAGGCTCAGAGAAATCTGCCGACAGCCGGAAGTGGACCGTCCACAAAACATCTCGGATGGAGGACTTCGGTACCCTTTATCCTCAATTGAAAAAGGTCGGTGGCCGTCTAGAATTGGGGTTCCTCGTTTAAGTAAGATTGAAGACTAAGAAAGGCTATCAAACATAAGGGAGGAATATCCTTCATAGAAGAAATCCCAACAATTGGGGAAATCTCAGGAGTCCACGGGCCTTGTGGGCTGCAAGATTTCCTCCATCAACAATATTACGACGCCGCAAACTTTGAGATGAGCTATTGTCTAAACTCCTTGAGGGGGTTTTATAGGGGATAATAAAAGGGAGTATTATAGGGGCTACTAAGGGGAGATACTCGGAGTTTTCATTATAGCTCGCATAGCTAGTGAGAGAACAGCCTTGGGGTTCGACTGTGTCGACCCCACATCATCACCGTTGACGCATATCTTGCATGAACCCCCTCCATCGAATCGTTCCGAAAGCCACTATTGTAGGCAATATCCCCTAGGCCTTTCTATAGGACCTCTTTAGGCCCCTACAGTCCCTAAACCCTAAACCCTTAAACCCTCAAACCCTTAAACCCTTAAACCGTTAAACCCTTAAACCCTTAAACCCTTAAACCCTTAAACCCTTAAACCCTTAAACCCTTAAACCCTTAAACCCTAGACCCTAAACCCTAGCTAGGGATCCTGAAGATGCACGAAGCCAAGGATCGCTGGCGTTGTTTGCCCAGGGTCCGGACCTGGGTCGAAGCGTCTGCCATGCTGCATGGGTTTAGGGTTGCGGGCTTTAGGGAGTTTAGGGTTTAGGGGTTTAGGGCTTTAGGGGATTTAGGGTTTTAGGGGTTTTAAGGTTTAGGGTTTTAGGGGTTTTAGGGGTTTTACGCAAGCAGCCTGCGGATGATCCATGCGGTTTAGGGTTTTGGGGTTTAGGGTTAGGGCACTGCCCCCACCCATTAACAGTCTGTAGTAGGGGTCATCTTAAGGGCTATATATACTTATACTGTAAAAATTGTCCAACTCCGTCAATAAGCCAGGGCAGTACCCAATTTAGGGTTGCTAAGATCAGTTTTGACAATGGTCCTTTTGCGAGCCCATCAAATGAGAATGGCGGTCTCCCACAGCAGGAGCATAATCTTGAAAACTACCGGCAAGACAAGTGGCTTCCGTGGGCTGAGTCGGAGAAACTTGCTCTGAGCATGCGCAGGCTTCCCAACCCAACACACTTCATGTGACAGGGACACAACACCCTCAGCGTGAACCCTTCAACAAGCAGGATATATAGAGCTTGAGGAAGAGTTAAAGGAGGGGGCGGGCCAACAAATCAGCCGCTGCAACCCGACTGACTGGCCAGTCCATCATTTCTGAAACCAGGAGCATATTTAGTAATCAATCTCGTGGCTACATTCTGGGAATTTCGCAGCGTAGTTCCTGCATAACGCTTATAAAGGGGACCCACAATCCCGATATATCCTTAGGGTTGGTAATGAAGGAGTCTAAACAGCTGGAATAGGGTTTGGGAACATAATATGATTTCCAGAGTTTCAGTAATGCAAGCTTCCAAGGGCTCAAAGTATACAACTTCTGTAACTCAAATAGACCCCCAAAAGCCTACATCACAACTATTACTATGAAGATCTCAGAGTAAAGGACTGTCAACCTATACTGGACCTTCAACATGACAAAGTATCCCACTTGGGGGGGGGGGGTGTCCGGGATTTAGGGGTCCCTTTGAGGGGTCCCTATAACAAGGATCATCAGATATTGGGATATATTGCAGCCCCTCATTTACTTTAACCGCTATTTTGACATGGTAGTTGTTCCTAATGACTTGTCCCCAAAAATGGCCTTAAGGTCGGTTCCCTTTTCTCCCTGGTGCTTAGGAGGGAATGGGGGAATGGATTATGGGGATTATTATTGTGGATTATCTAGGGACTACTATCAGGATCCATTCCCCCATTCCCTCCTAGGCACCAGGGAGTTTTTGGTTACGATCTCCTTCAAAGGAAATGTATTCCCAATGATCCTTCACCTTCAAAACACTTCCTACATGAGCTATATAGCCTATACCCCTAGTATCCCCCTTAGTAAGCCCTAGAGTAGGAACCCTATATAATCCCTAAACCCTAAAACCGATGCCCTAAAACCCTAAACCCTAAGCCCTAAACCCTGAGCCCTAACCTTCTTTCAGGAGTTTAGACTATAGTTCACATAAACCATAGTCTAAACTCCTGATTTCCCCCTAAATAAACCCTGCAATAGTCCCGTATGTAATCCCCTATACAACCCCCTTTAAGGAGTTTAGACTATAGTTCACATAAGCTGAGCTGAGCTGCTAATGCAACTGCCTGATGCCATGAGGGCGAGCACTGGAAGGTTACCCTCAGCTCGTCTTGCTGGTGCTGAAGGGGGTTGGGGGATTTAGGGTTGAGGGCTTACGCTTACGGTAAGGGAGTGGGGGCTAGGTTTTAGTAAGTTGGGGACTTAGGGCTTAGGGTAAGGGAGTGGGGGATAAGGTTTAGGGCCTGAGGGTTGAGGGGTTTGGCTTTAGGTATTACAAGGGGAGAGTAATCTGTCGAAAGCCCCTGAAAATAGTCCGCATATTCACCCCCCCACTGCCCTCAAGTACCAGCAAGTCAAGGGCAGCTTTTCTTCTTCATCATGCTGAAGGTGGATTTCGGGTTTCAGTTTCAGGCCTCCAGGGTTTCGGGTTTCTAGTTGTAGGGTTTAAATTGTTGATGGCGTCCGGGAGTCCATTAGGAGGTAAACAAGTATTCAAAAAGTTTAAGAGGGGTTAGGCTGTCTTGTTTATTTCCAGCATCCCCGCCCTAAGATTCACAAGGCCGCCCAACCGCATTTAAGAATTTAAACGTCAGAGCGCCGAGCAAAGCCCTGAAGCCCTTGTTGTTGCTGCGGCTGCTGCCACTGCCTGTCCCTGAAGCGCCCTTCTCATGCCCATGCCAAGTGTGGCCCTGGAGTGTCCAACTGCAGAACGTCTCTGAGCAGCCGCAACCGCAAAATTCACGAAAGTGCCCGGAAATACTCCAAGCCAATCGAAGTAAGATATGCAGTGGGGTGAGAAAATCTGCGTAGCGGGCAGTTCAGGGACACTCTGCATGTTGGCATTCCAGGGAATGTGTGCAATGGGCTCCCTGGGCTTGGGCACTCGCAAGGAACTTTGGGGCTGTCTACTTCGTGAGCACGGAGCTATGGAATGGGCTTCTGTCAGAATTTTCCAAGGAGGCGTGGAAAATGAGCGCACTGCGTTATGCGCAGTCTTTGATGAGGCTTCTCAGTCCGTGCTATCATCCTTGAAGGCCTGTCGATCTTAACTTCCCCTGCTTTCGAAACTCAAGCGAAGCCTGCAAGTATGAGCCTGAACCCTAGCAACCCTTTACAAACCCAGTTTCCATTCCATGTTCCATTTTCTTCTCACTTCTAGGTGAACTAAACTCAAGATCCTTGGGAAAGTTTTGGCCCCTAAACCCTAGACCCTTAACCCCAGACCCTAAACAACCGATTTTGGTCCTGGACAAGCTACAGTGTCCTTCTCGGGCTCGGTGTTCGTCTTGTGGCCTGGACACCAACTATAAATCGCAGCCAAGTTTGGGGTTTACGATTTTCAGAGTTCAGATGTCAGAAAGTTGTGTTGTTTGATTGCGATTTTTTGGGGGGGAGGTAAGAACAGGACAAAACTGGCTCTTAGTATTAGTAGGATATAACCCCTTTATAATCCCCATATAATCTATATAATCCTTATATACTCCCTATGTAATATGAAATTGGGCTTGGTGATCTGGTGAACCCTGCGTCGAAGCTCTCACGCGGTGTCTGCTACCGGTGGGCTTGCAGTACCCCTTGAACACTTCTTTTGGTCAGCTGGGAATGAAGACAGGGTAAAAGAAATGGAAACTACTATAATGGGTTGTGTAGGGACTACTACAAGGAACATCCTAGCAAACAAATGTATAAGGAAGAAGCAAGGTGCTCAACAGGTCAGATAGAAATGGAACCCTACAGTTTTTTCCTAGACTCCAACTTCAGGCCAACTGCCACTATTATTCCCATTACTCCCACACTAATGATTTCCGTGCTGCTATTTCACTGTATATGTATAACTATGGCTCTCACCTAAGAAGGGGCTGCTTAAAAAGGCAAGTAACCCTACACCCTACAGGAGTTCAGAAGCACGTTTGCAGACGGCCCAATGACACCGTTAAAGCGAGCAGGGTGCGAAAGCCCAGGGCTTCAAAAAGCTCCATGTAAGTAAGATCTATAGACTTTAGGCCCCAATGTAGGTGATATTGACTGTTGGGCCAGGTGTAAGTATCTTTGCACACTTCAGGGTCCAACATATGTCTTGTTCCAAGATGGGCAATATCTATAGACTAGGCCCCTACGGAACACGCTTTTACTAAGGATCGTTTATACAAAGTCCAGCATAGCTTCCCTAAAAGAGGTTCCATGGGGTTAGCAAGGGGATTTAGACTATGGCTCGCATGGTTTAATCCTGCCCAGGCTACCAACCACCTCAAACCCCACAAGAAATCGCGCCTGACCGGCACAAGTTAGCCTTGTAATTTCAATAAGAGTAAATGTAGACCCCAGAATCGGCAAATGAAAGGTTATCGACACAGCTACTAAGACCGGAAACCCAGGCATTCCAGAACCTTTTTACCTGAGACCCTAAAACCTAAAGCACGTGACCTCCATGCCGCATGTTGGCCCACATGCTGTTGACATCCCGTTGCGCGGCGCCGATCATGATGCTACAGGGGGTTCCCTTCACAGTTTTTGAGGAAGGGGTCTGTAGGGGCTAGCCCTTTTTTGCTGTTCCGTCCCGTAATCGTGTTCCAGCTAAAGGGTTGAGGACTAGCACTCTTTGGAGCCTAGGGATGGACTTTAGGGTTTACTGCCAGAAAAGCACGTACCTGAGAGGTAGTGTAGAAGCCCAATAAGTACCTACAGCTTTCTGAGGTCTAGGTCTAGTTGAGGTGCTCGATGCCATAATTATAGAAGGAATCTGAAACTATAATCTTGGTAGCCAGTCGAGCCCCCACATTACTGGCCTAGTGGCTCTGAGCCGGGATGCGTCTGAGAATCATGGCATCGTCGTTTCGAACGTTGGATGACAGAACCGTGAACTATTTAGAGGTTCATGGGTCATGAGTAATGATAACTGTGCATCTAACCCAATTAAAGCGGTCTAAGTCTTCTAAATGGGGTAGTTGGGTGCCAACTACACTTATCAGCTCTCCGTAAGTTGTAGCTACCATCTATGCTCTGAATCCCAACATCCCCATAAACCCCGATTTCCATTTCGATTTCATTAACTTTCGTTGATGGGTTATAAGAACCCATGGACCTGCACGTACACCCTAAACCTACTAAACCTCAAACCCCTCAGCCACCTACGTAACTCCCCAACATGCCACTGTAGCTGCATGGGCTACTGCATTAGAACAAGGCTTTGATGTGTGTGTACCATGTTTGAATATGAACATGAGAGTTTCCATTGATTAGGGGCGGGTTCCTTCTTGTTGTCCTCAGCATAAGGATAATCGTATGATGGGGTCTATGTTAGGGCCTGCTACTTGTGGAAACTCCTAAACATTGTTTCGCAATTCGGCCCCTGCTGGATACATCTCCATCATGGTTTCGGGTGTACTCAGGTTCTGTGCTCATGGATCTGGAACTGCTCCGTGTACCGCGACTTTACTGAGGGACTCCTATGTTTGAGGCGAAAGTGGCCCTAAACCCTAAACCCAAAACCCAAAACCCTAAGCCCTAAACGGGAGTTTCTCTTGACTTGCATTTCTGGGCTCCAACTTTGATTGATTGTAGATCTGGAGGCTTTTCTGTGCCAAGCAGCAGGAGGTTTGCTCATCCGTAAGTTGCTCAGATGAAGGGGGCACTTGTCACTGCAGGGATATAGTCCCCCCCTAGTAGATAGAACATGGGGTATATGGGGATCTTATTATTACAATGTACCCAATTGAAGTCATGATGACAAGCTCCCAGCCCAAATTCGCAGACCCTGAGATGCATCAAGCTCACGGCTTGAGCGCAACCCCCCGAACCTGCCTTGGAACCCTGCCTGGAGCCTAAACCCTGAACCCTAAATAGTAGTTTCCATTTTCTTGTCCACTTTCCCTATATAACCCCTATATAACCCCCAATATACTATAACCTAAATAGTAGTTTCCATTTTCTTTTCCAGGATTCCTATATAACCGCAAAAGAACCCCTCATAGACTATAATGGTAGGGTTTAGGGTTTAGGGCAAAGGAACCCAGACCTGGACCCGGGAACCCTACACCCTCCGCCCAAACCAATAACCCTCAAGCAAACGACTGGTTTGCTGCTGGGGAACTTAATTTATGTTACTATAATGGGTATATATAATCATCAACATGGTTTCCCCAATATGATACCTTAAATTTAAGTTCCTTGCCAGCAACCCAGAGAAGCCGGCATACACGCCCCGAAGTAACTCTGCCTCCTCAAACCATCCTCTGCCCAGGTTATATACGGGTTCTATAGGGATTATATTGGGGTTAGATAGCCGTGCTATAGGGGTCTGGGTGAAAGGTTTGGCTTTAGCTTCTGGTTGTTGAGGGTTTGTAGGCTTTAGCTACGGGCTGAAGAATCAAGCAGTCCAGCTCAGTCAAGCCATGAAGCGTGAAGAATCTTTGTACGAGCGCAAGGTGTGCAGAAGTCCTTTCCGGTATGCTGCGCACCTAAAACCTAAACCCTAAACCCTAAACCCTATCTACCGACCTCCTCGGAGCATCCTGAGATAAAACGCTCAGATCCAACTTGGTAACAGACATGCGATCTCTTTCCAGGGTAAATAGGCCTTGAAGCCTAAGCCATCCTAACTAATAGTAATTGATTACAGATATTCCCTAGTTTCCATTTCATTTTCCATTTTCTTTTCCATTTGATTCTCCATTGTTGGGGTAATATTAGATTCTCCCGACATCCCGCTTAAAGTCATTTGCTAGTTCAAGATTTGGAGTTCCAAGCTGTTTGAGATTAAGGGGTGAAGAGTCAGTAAAGGACTGGGGTTTATCAGAATTTAAGAATTGCTTCGACGATGCAGTTTTAAAAACTAGGATCAACATGTCAAGGTCGTAATACTACTGACAATTACTTAAGCGTCTGTCTTACTCTTACTAAAGTGCAAAGGTCCACTCCTCCCCAACTCCAGTGGACACTGCGTATTGAATGCTAGATTTAGGGTTTGCGGTTTAAGGTGATTATATAAGGATCATGAGATTGTATAGGGATTACAAAGCGATTATCTTGGAGTTCTGTCCGAGAAGGCCAGGAAGCTAATTCGGAAACTAAAAAACTCAACAGCTCGCGGCAAACCTGAATTTGTTGGCGTTCCAGACTCCCACTGCGCTGCTTGTGCTTTACGTGGACCCTCAAAAATGTATAAAACAGTGGCCCAAAACCCTGGAACATAATCAAAGCCGTTTTCCACATACTTCCCTAGGACTCCAAATAGCCCAATGTAGGTCACATTTATAGACTTTGGGGCCCAATGTAGGTATTATTTGTAGACATGGAGCCCTAGGGCTTTGAGCAAGAAAGCAAAACCCTTAGGCCCTGATCAGGCCCCACGTTGCTGGAGCAGTGCTCTGAATAATGCCTAGAATCCCAGAATGAGGCCTCAACTCCGCTACCTCCTATTAGGGTTTCGTGGGAAAACGCGAGTCATTATGAAACAGAGCATGGAAACTGCAAAATTATTTGTAGGATTCAGGGTTTAGGGATTTTCATACTTCACTGTGTGGCATAAATGTTTGCTTAGTGGAAGTCTGGACACACAGCTAGTCTTAATTTCTGCCTCACCAGCGAAGTAGCCAAGGATACTCTCCCGTCTCACTGGCCCCTCGGCACGAAACCTCAATCCTAATCTGAGGACAGTTCCCTGAGGGGGGTCTTTGCTCAGCTGATCGTCTTGCTTGTCCTCAAAAGCCTCTTATCCCAACGCCTTTGCCCTCAGAACACTTCATGAGCAAAGCATCTCCGCTGACGGATCTTTCGATGCGGCCGGCTCAGGAAGAGAAGCTTCTTTCCACAATCACTCCGTCTGCCTCAGGTCGGCTTCAGGGTTTCGTGTTGAGGAGATTTACAACTTAAGGTTCAAGGAAATGGGGTCGTGGTCCCAGCATGCTGTACGCGAAAGAAGTGCTCTAACTTTCGGAAACCTCCAAATCTGAAAGGGCATGACTCTTCTTGGGACTTCCTTGGGCTTCGCATGCAGCTGGAGACAGCGGCTGTCTTAGACAAGCCGTTACATGGCGGGATGTTGAAGCAGCTTTAATCCCAGTTTGCTGAATGGTCTCATGAGGCTTCTCCTATGGCTATGGACCATGGACCTTGCCCGTGCCACTATACGGGCTCGACAAGTTTAGCCTTTTAAATTCAAAATTGCCGGGGGGTGGGGAGGATGCGGCGTTCATGGGGGACCGGGGGGGGGGGGCGGGGCGGGGGTGCCAATGGTAGCCCCATAGTAATCCCAAAAACCCTTTGAATGATCAAAGCGAAGCGGGTTGGGCTCAGCGCCGCTGGCTTGCAGGCGTTGAGTTGAGGGTCTACCTAGCTGGAGGACCTTGGGTACCTATAACCTCCTTAGAGTCCTACTTCTGATCCACATCTCGAGCATGTCCTTTGGGGCTCTGACAGTGGCCTTGAAGGACAGACACGCAATGGGTCTTAGGAGGACCCCCGCCTAATAATTAGTGATATAATAGGAATATCTGAGGACCCTAATATAATCCTGATTATCCCCCTAGTCTCCCATATAGTCACTATGACAGGGTGGGGGCTTCACCTAAACTAGGTCTATGAATACCTTGGCAAGATTTAGGCCATCTCGCAGGACTTTGAGTTCGCAGGGATGGAGAGCAAAAACAACATGTACTGTAGTCTAACCGGCGTCTATATTGGGGATTATATTGGGGAGGATGATAGAGGTTATTGAGGGGGATGCAAGGAGTTTAGACTACAGCTCACGTGATCCTAAGCGTGATGGCTCAGGCCTACAAGTATCTTGCTGCGAGCTCTCTTTTTTTGTCGGATGCTGAACAGCACGCGTCGTACAAGCTGTATCACCGTAGCTCTTCGAGCTTTTCGGTGCGTCAACATGTCAAGTGTGGCCGCATGAACCTGATCTCACACTGTCGGCGGTGGAGAGAAATCACTGAATCCTTAACCCCATCAGTTAGCTGAAGAAAAGCAGGATCCAGCATATGGCTGCTGAAGACCCATACCCAACAAAGCGTCAAGGATTTTGATTAAGGATGCAGTTTTCTGGGAACCCAAGCCCTGCAGACAACAACACAAAGCTCGAATTCCAATCCCTTTCTTCAAAAACAACAAGGTTTATAGTGAGACTCAGAACCCCACCCCCTGAATGAAAGGTCTCTTATCGCAACTTTTTACGAGTGTTTGTCGGGTTTTTGCTTTAACTTAGGGGGTGGTCAGGCAAGGGTTCAAGGTCTAAGGTGCAAGCTGGCAGGCGTGGCTTTTTTCAGGATTATGGAGGTTTTGAGGATCTTTAGTCTAGGGATGCGCATATAGGTGAGGCAGAGTTTTTATATGCTTAGCAGGCTTGTCTGGACCTTTTGATCTAGTTCCGTTGTGGGCTTGGTATCGTTTGTGGGTGAGGATCCGTGTTGGGACCCGGGACTTGGAGGTTTAGGGTTAGAGGCCGGCCGGTGCGAATGCCAGACTCTTGAAGCACACCGCCAAATGCGAAAACATCACCCTACCCCAGGACCACACCCCATGGGGTAAATAGAGGGCCGAGGGCATTGCCTAGCTGCTGCGGCTACGACGCCCAAAGGATTGTCACTTACCTGTCTGCGTCGGTAAGCTATCGCAAGACTCCCAAAAAGCATGTCAAGTGAAACGCAAGGGAGTATAGGCACAGAGATGCATGCTCGAACCCAGCTATGGGATCTGTTGATAGCCTATGCAGCTGACGACCTGTAACCCCCTCTCATGATCCAGAAGCTCAAGACCCAGGCAGAGTGAGCAAAACACTTGAATTTCTCAAAGCCAAGACACTGAACCTATAGTCTTAGTGGTGCTTCGGGCTCAAAGACCTCAATTACTTGCAAATCAAAGCCAAGATCTCAGTCAAATATAACCCCATATAACCCTATGTAGTAGTTTCCATGTTCTTTTCCATGATCCTCATATAATCCCATATAACCCTATAGAGTAGCTTCCATTTTCTTTTCCATTATCCCAATATATAAGCCCTATAAGGAACTCACAATGCAAATGCTGCCCTCACCTCCAGCGCTGGAGTTTCTGCGGGAGATGTTTCGCAAAGGGGCAAGCTACACTAGTGCCCTGGATGTGATGAAGAGCCCGTGGCTGAGCGCTCAAAGTATGCAGATTTGATTCCCGTACCTTAGGTGGACCCCCCCACCCAGTAATAGTGACTATAAGGGATAATAGGGGTTATATTAGGGTCCTCTCATATTCCTATTATGCCACTATTACAGGGTGGGGGGTCCTCCTAACCTTTACCATGGTGGGAGTCGGAATACAAGACTGCAAGTTCAAATCTGCACATGCTCCCAAAGGGTCCGAAGTACCTGTATGGTTCAAAGTATGGTTTCTGTAGTAGTAACTTCCCTTATGGTTTGGGTAAGTATTCCCCATATGGGTACTTAGGACCCTTTGGGGCTGTTCCTTGTCTGTTGCCAGTGATGATCCAGCTTACAGTTCCCAAGCCGTTTGGGCTCCACAGGGACATGGCCTTTAGGGGCCTTAGGTAACAGATCATGGGATGATCGCCAGCCACAAAAAATACATTTTTAGTGGAATGGCATCTTGGGATGTGTCCCTCGAAACATAGGGACTACTTTAGGGATGCGGCGCTGTGGCATTTCTTAGCTCTTGAGGCTCGCATGAAAGCTCCCCATCATCATATTGACCAGGCGTGTCGGTATCGTGGCTGCTTCAAAAAATGGACGTGAGGGTCCCACATCTCACGCATGAGAAAAGTTCGCGAAACTGACAATTTGACTGTGAAATCTCTACAAACCCTTGAAGTTCCGAGCATACACAAAGATGCCTCCGCTGTTCACCAAGACTTTGCAAGAGCAGGGCCCGATCATTCTTCTCACTTGCCCTAAGGGTTCGGGGCTTGGGATTTCTATAAGTTTGTGCCCTGATACCCACGCCAGAGCTTGTGCACCGATATAGTCTCCCTTAAGAAGATAGAATACAGGGTATATGGGGGGATCTGAGTACAATATGCCCAAAGCCATATTCTATCTACTTAAGGGGGACTATAACCCTAAAGCCTAAACCCTGAATGGTAGCATCCATTTTCTTTTCCATTATCCCAATGGAAATTACTATAATGGGTTAGATAGGGGTAGTATTGGGGCTATATGGGGAGAATGGAAGAAATGGAAACTACTTTTCAGGGTTTGGCATCTGCAGGCCTTTGCTGTCAGTCCCCCAGCCTCCCTGATTGGGACCCTCAGACGACAAAGTGAAACCCACGAGGAGGTTGCTTTACTCAAAGTGACTCTGGTGAGATAGATCTGTGGCTTATGGAGCAAAGTTAGGGTCCCTTTCTGGGGAATAATAAGGGTTATGGATGATTGTAGCAATGTTGGGGTCTATATTGGGGGTCCCTGTCTTTTGGGAAACTACCTATTATAGTTTGTCAAATGAAAACTTGTCTAAAAACTAGCTACCCAACGAAATCAGCCTCCCCGCTGCCAGCAAGTTGTACGCTGAATTCCATGCAGTGAGTATTCATGCTCGGCGGTAGGGAGAAGCGCTTCATGTCTGTCAAACATGCTACAGTTGATGCTTAAAAATCCGCACAATTCCTAGGACCCTAGACCTTGGGAATTATGGTGCTACAGTATACGAAGGTCATGCAGGGTTTTCGGTATCAGCAGCCCCATCACTCTACCATGGCTCATGTAGCGCGCTGTGCAGCACGCCACGTCCTAACTAAAGGTCCCCCAATGAGGTCGAAGCAACGCGCAATACCTCTGGAATGTAGTACACCGCGGGCTGTTCAAAACTCACCCACACCCTCAAGCCCAAATCTTATTATATTAAGCACGAGACTCCGAAATTGAAACTCCACATGCGGCAGCGCACTGCAACTAGCGTTTAAGTCTATACCCACCCTGCAACAAAAACTCACAGCAAAGTCAAAGAAACGCAGGAATTGAATGACACTTTTTGTTGTATAGGGGATATATATATATAGGGACAGTGGAAAAGAAAATGGAAACTACTATGATGGGGTTACATATTAGGGTTTAGGGAGGGGACTCTTGAAGTTTCCAGATAAACGGCGGCCTGAGCCTGAACCCTGCGCCCCAAACCCTAAGTTTTAAGTCCTGAACACAGATCCTGACATGTACCCCAACCTCTTAGATCATGGGATCATCTTGAAGGGTTCTGGCTTTCTCGTCAAGATGCAGAGCGCTGTTTCGAGGCCAGTTTTACTGAAAGTCTAGGCATGCCATTCAGGGCTTAGGGCATTTAGGGTTTTAGGGCGAGGGTGTGAGCTATTTAGGGCTTAGGATCGCGAATTTTTATCCGCAGCTCATTCTTCGGGGATGTCACCCTAAGCAGTGTTTTTGGCCGCCTGTCCTAGACGGTCATTGTGACTAGACTCAAGTAGTGCCCATTTCTTTGGCTAGGGTTTAGGGTTTAGGGTTAGGATGCTAAACCCTAAACCAGTTGGGTCTGAGGGGTAGATGTGTAGGTTTGAGGTCAATACAAGTGGTGTTTCTCTTTACCGCTGTGCTATACAACCCTACTATAAGTCCCGTCGTCGTCCATCAAACGGAAACCCTTTTCTAAGAGACCACCAACATGTCCAGGAGTGTAGAATAAATCTACTGGCAGTTTTTTGTGGAAGGAAGAGGTTTGGATATAGGGACGACGAAAACCCTAGGGCTCCATGTCTACAAATAATTCCTACATTGGGCCCCAAAGTCGATAAATCGGGCTATTTGGAGCGAAAAGGTTTCTTTCATGACTGCCATAAGCTTCCATTCCTCCAGCCCCTATAACATGAAGAAGTAGGGGGTGCAGAACAGGATGTCAAACAACTCGTATGTGGGGGATCTTATTATAATATAGCCAAAGCCATATGCTATCTACTTAAGGGGGACTATAACCCTCACCCTAAACCCTATACAAGCCGATCGATGAATGCTAACTTTGAAGCAGCATCGCAACCCTGGGACCCTTTGGGATTTAGGAGCTCTAAGGATTTAGGGTTTGGGGTTTTAGGGTGTAGGGTTTAGGTTGTAGGGTTTACGGTCCAAGCCCGACTAAGACCTAGACCCCAAGCGCAGAATCCCACTGAAAGTTCCAGGGTTACTTGGCAACTTCCAGAAGTCACGGTCGCCTTAATCTGCCATAGTACAGAATCTTCCGTGTTATAAGTACCCCCAAAAAGGGGCTTAGGCTTTAGGGTTTAAAGTCTTGGGGAGCGAAGGGAGAAATTCTCTGAAAGTCCAACGCATAGCAAGTGGTAGTTCCCGGCAACCGGGGCCGCAAGATAAACCCCAACATGGTGTAATCCCTTTTACGGGGACCCACAAACATGGACCGCTTATTTTCAAAATAAATGTTTAGTCTCTCCCGATACCCAGGCCGGCATGCAACATCTAAAAGAGAGGAGGTACGCAGCAATCCGCAGACACTCCAAGCACGGACATGATGAACATAGTGCGATAGAGATTCTATAGGGGTTTAAATAGGAAACATATAGGGGAAAAAGAATGGTTAGGATAGCAACTGGATTACAATAGGAACTATTTGAAGTGATTGCGGAACTGATTACCATCATCATGATGAGGGATATTTCTGGAAGCACGACCTATACTATAATTCAGTAAGCAACCTGCGACGGTAATGGTAACCAGTAGGCTTCTACAGTAGATTCTTGGGTGTCTTTAAGCCCAGATGGTCCAGGTAGGTAAGGTATATATAAACCCTAAACCCAATATCTAAACCCTAAACCCTCTGATGCCCCAATGGGGTTACCATAGCACTATTTTGGGGGTCAAAGTATGCAGCGAGTAGCTACCTGGAACATTTAGGAAGGTGAAATCGTCAACCCAATGCCTCGAGGGTTTAGGGTCTAGGGTTTAGGGTTTAGGGTCTAGGATTAATCCTAAACCCTAAACCCTTAACCCTAAACCCCCCAAATTTGGGGGGTTTCCCAAAATTAAGGGTACCCTTTTGGGGATACCTAAAATAAGGAGTATAATATTTTGGGGTCTAGACTGGGGTCCCCTTGCTTTGGGAAACTACCATTTAGGGTTTAAGGTTTAGGCTAAGGCCCTGTGGCTCCTTCAGCAGGTGGAGTAAAGGATTCACAGAAGAAGAGGGGTCTTGCGATTTGTTTCCATTTGCATAATCCATTTGCTGAAAGCGTCCCGGGAAACAAAACCATGTTCATCAGCTAAACCATGACTACGTGTATGATTGCGGGTTTAAGGCGGATCCTGGACATGAAAGCATGCCAAGCCCAAGAAGTCTATCGCAGGACATGTCCAGACAAACCTGTCAATATAAAGCAGTAATGAAACCCTGAACCTGAAATCTGCCAGAGTTACCTACGGACTGCCTGCTGCGGTCAGGCACTGCAAATCTTGAGCGCTCAGAGGTTCATATGTCATCGGCTTTTGGGGTTTCCCCCCCAAGCCTTTGTAACCATTTGAAGCAGAATGCCTTAAATCCTAAACCCTAGGCAAGACTCGGAAACCTCATGGCTTCTCAGGGGTTCTCTCACGGAGAGACATAAACTGAGAAAGAGAGAGAGAGAGATTGCTCGTGACGAAGCTGGGATCAATCTGGGCAGTTCCCAAATATTGGGTGCCTTACAACAATCTGCAGCCAAAAAGGGTCCATAATTTGGAGAACAACCCATCTGAGAGTGCAAAAAATGCATCTTGGTTAATCCCCTCCTAATATTAAACCCCCCCACCCCCCCCTTGATATTACTCCCAACATAATATGATAGACCACATAAAGGGAATATTTAATGTTAGGGGATTGGGGAGGTTTAGTATTAGGGGGAGAGGGTTCCGGCCCTTTATCTGCCAAGTTTCCAAGGAGAGCACAACAGCACAACATGGGCGCTTGTTTTACAGAAGGAGTTACCTTCCCTGTTGTGGAGTAGGAGTAGTAGTAGTAGTAGTAGTAGTAATCGTAGAAAATATGCAATGGAAATAATAATAGTCATAATAGTCATGGTAGGAATACAAATATAATGACTATAAACAACTAGAGTACTAGTAATAACAAGGACCGCATTTCTAAGATAGATAGCGACAATAATTATTAATGACTGGGAAAGTTGTCTTCAATGTTTTGGAGGGTCCATGAGTCATAGCAAGCTCGGGCATGTCAAGAGTGGCAGGTCAAGTGACCCTCTTTGAACCCCTAAACTCCAAACCCCAATCCCCGCCCCTAGACATCCCCCCTCCCCCCGCACTCTCCAATAATAAGACACCTGCAGTATAATAACAACCTTTCAGATTCCATGTATTAAGGGAAATCTAAATTGTTAGGGGCGTGGGGATGGTCTTGTAAACACTGACCCTAAACCCTAAGCCGTACCAGACCCAGCCAAGATACTAGCAAGGCAGCCACAATTAATCTTATGGAAGAAAGACCCATCTTGAAACTTGCCCTTACGACATTGCGGTATTCCGTTCCTACTGCATTGCATTCCTTCTGTTGCCATATGGCCATCCGGCTGCCCTACCTGGACCTCAAAGGTAATGAAAGAATGATCGCAAGCCCCATGAAGCCAAAAAAGCTATTGCTGTATGTGCTTGGCAGACTCCAGATAACAAATCTACATCTTGAAACGATGACAAGTATGGGTGTACCAAGTATGGGTTTAGGGTTTAGGGGCTTGTGGCTTGGGATTTAGGGCGTGTCTTCCCTTACTACATGCGCGAGTTACACAAACATTGATTGGTAAGGCAAGAATGTAATAAGGGATTATATCCGTTTCCTTCCCCGAAGCTGGCTTTGAAGTCAAATTCAGGTTCGGGCTGCAGAGAGACACTCGTTCAGATTCTGCTTCATGGTCTTCCAGCTACGATAGATCTGTGTAGCTGACCAAAAAAAGCCTCCAATCCGTGCAACGGAATATGTACGTCCACCAGATGCTTTCTGAGTGCACTCTTTCCCGTGTTGATTAAGCAAAATAATGGCCCGCCTATGGGCCTATGGGTGTGCATGTCGACTTTCTTGCCGGCGTAGCAAGCGCAGCTGGCGCCCACAGCTACAGGAGTATTGTTCAAGCACGATAGACATCTGGCATCCATAATTAGGCGCTAGAGTGGTAAGCCAAGATCCTTGCAATGAAGTGATTTATTTGTCTTGGCTATGTTAGAGCATCTGCCTTGTCAAATAAAATGGGGTTTCCACGTATTTGGTACCACTTTAGGGTTCCCACAAACAAGGATTTACTTTCCTGGGTGTAACTACATAAAAAGGAACACCGATTTCTTTAAACCTTCTATGAGGTTGAACCCTAACCCTGGAGTAGAACGTTAAAGAAAGACGATTTCAAGCGCGTGCAAAGTTTTAAATGCGGACGCCCGCAGTTACTTTCGCCCTCCAAGTGCAGAAGGTAAACCCACGAAAGTCACCCTTTTCCGCTGGCAACCTCCCTGTGGACTCTGGCGGCTGTGGGAGCTGCCCTCAACTCGCCAGACACTCCTGAACCAGCAGAGACAACTAGAAACAAGACCATTATTCCTGCAAAAGCCTGAAGGCATCTGGAGCAATCTCAGCGGGAATTTGATTAATACGAAGCTAGTAGAGACACAGCCCCACAAAGATCTTCGCACTACTACCACCAAAATAACCTAATGGAACCAGTACTGCCCCAAGCAGCCTGGCGCACGAAATCCACAATGCTCTTCTCCTGACTTAGAGCAATGACTCTCCCTGAAGCCTAACCCGAAGCCCTACACCCCTAAACCTTAAACCCTAAAGCCTGAACCCTAAGCCCAAAGTCGTCATGCTTGCTCTGCCAAGTAGTTAAGGTGGCCCATCAAGAGTTGCGTACCCCTCAGGCCGGACAGCTTCTTAGGATTGACTCATGGGCCCTAACAAACTAATCCCTTCTTAAGGATTACCAGGGTTTACGAAATTTTGTGGGGGGTGCTGATGGGGAGGACGAGCACAATAGCCCTGTGCGCCCATCCAAATGTGGTTCCTTTTTGGGTCTGGATTCTGGGTTAGGCCAAAATGACACTGCAGGGTCTAGGTAAGGCCTAAAAAACAAAATAAGTCCACAACCTGAACCAAAGCCACTTTGGGATTGACATTCTACAAACGATCATTCAGGTAAGGTCGTGTGATGTCTTGATCTTTCTCCTGGCTCCGAAGTCTTAGGGGTTAGGGTTGTAGCACTTAGGGATTATCTCAAAACACCATTATATATAATACCAAAATACTGCTAGTACTGGCAAGAGTACCATGGTAGTAATGGAAACCATAGTAGTGCTAGTGACAAGTGTAACGGTGATTTTCGTCTACTTCGTGCCATCCATGAGATCCTGCCAGGCCATAGGGTCCGCGAAACATAAGCTTAGAGGTGCGGGCGTGCAAGCTGTGTTCCCTTCAGGAGCAGCTGCTACTCGCAAGGACATGAACCAAACCCGCTTTGAGGGTTTAGGTCTTAGAGTACGCAGTTTGAGAGGTGTTTTGGTAAAGGGGTTTGCGGGCGTCCTTGGACTAGTGGAGATGAGAAAACGCGATCGACCTCAACAAGTCATGTTTTAGAGGATGCCTTGTAGAACCAGGGGTAAGTGTTCTGATTCCGCACCTCACCGGCAGATTCTTGCGTTTTATCATCCTGACAGTATGGAGTGAAGGCATGGACCCCTGTGTAATTCCCATAACCCTTCCGGCTTGGCGGTAAGTACATAGTCCCCCTGAAGTAGATAGAATGTAGCTTTGGGTATATTTTAATAAGATCCCCATATATCCCATATTCTATTTACTTAAGGGGGACTATGGCCGGAAGATAGTTGGTCCTTTCCAGTTATGACTTAGGTCAAAAAGACTTAGAGAATCCCCATGTGGGTCCAGGGGTTTTCTGGAAGTGTGAAGGTAGTGGAACTGCTAGGAATGACGGAATGGATCCCTATAGTAGTCCGCATATAATCCCCAAAAAACAACAGTCTCCATTTTCTTTCCATTCCTTCATTCCTAGCCAACCAAAGGTAAGAACAAGGCCATGAAGAACGGCTTACTTAGAGTTTGGGGTGTGGGGTTGGGGCTTAGAGTGGCACCGTGCCCTGTCGTCCCAAACCCTGAACCCTAAACCCTAAAACCTATCTAAAGGCGGTTTTCGGTCCACGTTCTCATGTTGCGCGCCTCGCAAAAAGCGGCTCATATCTGACCAGCTGGCAGCTTGCCCCTTGCTAATGCTTTCCCCCTAATGTTAAAGGGCTTTAGGGATTGGGGTTTAGGGTTTCAGGGTTCAGGGTATTAAAGGGCTGCCCCCCTAATGTATATATTCCCAATCATATTTACTGTTGGGGGGTGGCGGGGGTATTTATCGTACGCCCTGAACATTAGGGGGGATATATATATATATATACACACAAGGATTCTGTTGACTTGCAATTAAAAATCCAATGCAAATTGATTCAATCGAATACAAGTCGGTTCAATGGAATAAAAAGCTGATTGAATAATCTAAAAAACATGATAAAATTGCAAAACGCATTAAAACAAAGTAAAAACCAAGTAATCAGACCCATTAAAACCTATTGAAAACCTGATTGAAATCTAATTACAGATTAATATCAGTTGAAATGTAATTCAAAGCTGATGACAAAATGAAAGAAACAGTCTTCATTGCAAATAATAAGCCCAACACAAATCGCATTCAGACTATGCATATTTTTCCAGAAACCACTCCAGCCAAAACGATCAAGACCTAGAAAATCAAGGAGATCCCCAGTCCGTAAGATTCGTAATCAGGACCCCCCCCCCAAATTCAGAGGATCCGAGCCATTATTAACTTTAGTCTTGGCCCTTTTAAAAGTAGTCTGAAGATTTCAGAACTTGGAAGTCTGGGAAACTCGTATGTTCCCTAAACCCTAAACCCTAATATTACGGGGGGTTAATGGGGGAAGGGATTAGGTAGCAGCCTGAGGGGCTTGAATTAGGTGACTCTATTAGGAAACCAATGCATTTGTGGGTTTCCCAAAATGAGGGGTAGCTTATTGGGGGTCCCCTTAATAAGGACTATAGTATGTTGGGGTCTATATTAGGGTACCCTAGTCTAGCTGTGTCCTCACCTGTGCACCTCGTTCATGGTCCTACCCCTTTTACTCCTCTCCAATGCAAAACTGTTGTAGAAGCCACAGCAACTATCAACTTTGTTGCCTCAGGCTCCATGTAGAGTGATGCTATGGGACTATAGGGTACCCCAAACGAACCTCTACATGAAATTGGCAATTATTCAGGCTGTACTATGCTGAGAGCACTTCACTCCATTTTGAGCAGCCCCGACACGTGCGACACTAATCCTGGAGCACCTCCCTTGCATTGGAGGAAGCCCTCGATTTCTTGGGACATCCTGAAGTATGCAAAAAACTTCATTCACCCCGTCCTGACCTATGCAAAACATTCATTGCCCCCGTAGCTCCCCCCGAAGGAAATCAAAACTTGTGAGGAGCTGGCCCTAAAGTGTTCTCTGGAGGAAACTATCCGCAGACTGCCGCTCGGTTTGCAGCCTCTCATGCTTATGGCACCTTCAACACCTCCCACTTGCTGGGGTGGGTGTCTAATGTAAAAGGAGGGCCTCGGGAGGAGGCCTTCAAGGAGATAGAAGCTGTCCACTATGGGCCATTAGACCCTAAAATTCCCTATGAGGACCCTATTAAGGGTAGATCAAGGTACCTTTACGGTCTAATAGCCCGTAGTGGTTGGGAAGAAATTCGTCAACGAGCCATCCCGATTCAAATCAGTCAGGCCCTTTTTGTGACCACGAAGCCCATGAAGTTAGGTACTCTGTGAGCCCAGACACATGTGACGCTCTGCCTTTTCACCCCGAGGGCGAGCTCTAACACCAGGATCTTAACAAATAAACAATCTTCAGGTCCATCTGAGGTACCCTATACCATAATCATATGAGCTATAGTCTAAAGTCCTAGTATCCCCCTTAGTAACCCCTATAATACTCCCCTATATAGCTCGTTTAAGGAGTTTATGCCATAACCATATAAGGAATCTTCAACAGTACTAGTGCCACGCTTTCAGGCTTCTGCATTGCACCTCTCCCTGAAACCCTCAAGCCCTAGATCTGCAGGCAAGGAGACACATGTGTGTATTATGATCTTATGCCCCACTTCTAGGATTTTACTAGGACCAGTACTCTGCACCCTGAGCTCTGAATCCTGCATAGGCCACGGATTATCCTGCAGATATCTGTGTGGGAATATTGCGAAAGACTAGTGTTCCGTTTATATAGTATGCCGCCATCCCCAATTAGCATTACATACAATTGTATGCGTTACACCTACGAATTATGGGCAAGTACTACCAAACTGTAGGTTATGGGAATTAGGTACTGACTATAGGACATTCCCTGGTTGCCGCTCATGATAATCTCTACGAAGCTGAACTACGCGGCGTCACGACTGGGTCCATAAGAAGCCCTACCAGAACCCCTGAAGCCAAAACCCCAAACCCTCAATGATACCTAGGCGAGCCCTTAACCTCACCCAGAAGCTCTCCCGAAAGCCGAGTCCGGATCGCAGGCAGTCGGAATGTAGCAAAAGACTTTCTCATTTGGGCCTTCCTCAAAATGGACCAAATCTGAGGTACCAACAACTAGAATCCGTAGCCAAGAACAAATGAAGTACCGTACACACCTGAGTTGTCAGAGGTGTGTTTTCGGGGTGCGCTGCATCAGAACCGGGATTCAGCCGGCACTCCTGGCCCTATCATTCCCCCTCCCCCAGCTACTGGCAGAACCCACTGCCCCCCTGGAAGCTCATATGCTACCCATCCATTTTCTGAATACCCCATCCACACGCAACAGCTCAGGTGTATCATAAAACGGGGGAGGTGCTGGTACTCCTCCAGCTGCCACACATAGTCATGCATCCCGGGAAATACAAGATAGATCAAGAGAGACCATCCCTCAAAAAAAATCTGGGTTCCAGGGGCTGTATGACGAAGCAGGTAAGGTCTGCCTCAATTACAACCCTGTGAGAAGAGCCCTTCAACAGGAATGTAGTATTCGCAAAATACTATAACTAAGGGGAGGCCAGGTTTCAAAACATGGGCCAAATCCATGCCTTAACGTCCAAACTTAGAAGTCCCAAATCTCTATTAGCCCTAGACCCTAAACCTCTCAAAAACCTCAAATTCTCTAGTAGCCCTCGATCCGAAACCTATTCAGATTAAATGCCCCAAAACTCTTTAACTTGGCCGTCGCCTTCCAGCTCATTCCGGCTGTCGTGCAGGCAAAAACCTGCGAGCTTTGCCCCAGTAGGCCGCCTCGGCAGCCGCCAGAAGACACTTCCGATTTTCTTTAATACTTTTGAGGGGGCTATATGGTTGACCTAGGGTTTTCTCAATCGACTCTTTCGGCTCGGCATGATCCTGTTACAGCCGTTGTGTTGGGGTCATATATATATATATATGTATATGTATATATATATATATTTGTGCAGGGGTTATATCGGGCTTAGGGGGCTAATTCAACGACTTAATTATTACCCAATAGGAGGTATGGAATGGAAAGAAGAGGATAGAGCATAAAAAAGGAACTTGCGATGCTGGGTTTAGAGGCTTAGGGTGCTATGAAACAGCCGCTCATGGATAATTCTGACACCCCCCATGTACTTATGAGGAGGTCGAAACATGTGTGATCTTTGTCATATCAGACCACGTCTTCCGGTGGTTTCCCATCTCTGCATGAGATCCCAACAGTTCATCTAGGGGGCACAGCCGCGTTTGCAGAGTTGCCAGGCGTGGTTGACGCCATTTGCGCCCATTTTGGTCCCATCAAAGAGGCTGAAAAACAAATAGCCCCGAAACCCTAAACTCTACCGCCTACATCGTGTGGTATGAACGTCATCTCTAGCTTACTACTAAATGTAAGGGGCTCAAACTCAAGGGCGATAAGCTCGGTTCCCCACATGTGAGGGTTGCCGACGGTCCCTATAGTACACGCTATAATATACTATTAGGTGTACGTAAGGGAAACTCCTTGTTTTTTGGAGACTACCCTATGAAACTCTTTTTGCAAGCGCCTAGAAGCTGAGAGACTTCATGTTGAAGGCACGTACTGTCTGGTATGCATTCTTCGTGACGGGTATCCATTCTTTGTGACGGGTACGCGACAGCTAAAATTCTGGACCCTTATCTGTCAGGGTTATTCAGGTTGGTGGTCTCTCTTTGTGCTCCGTATAGAAACTGGATGAACCTGACATACACCTTATCCCTGAAGCACAGACCTTGTGTACAATGTCATTGCTTATAGAGAGCTCAGGCAACTCGTCACGTCTTTGCAGCTAAGTCGAGCGCTTCGTAAAGGGAAGGGATCTCTGGTAAGGACGCTGGAACTAGATAGCGTGCTTATCCCCAGAATACCAACAATTCCAAAGTACTTTCCTACCTTCGTGTTTACCCGGCGTCCGTGCAGTGGCCTTCCTCCCATGCACCCAGGCTGCCCTCATCCCCATGCTCTGCGAGGGTGGGGCAAGCACAATTTCCCTCCCCTGAGGCATACCACCAGCCGGACATAAAACATGAAATCAGAAGCCCCGGGTTAAGAACTTAGGACGAGTAGGGTTAGGGTAGTGGCGGAATATACAGGGAGGGGATTCAACGAAAACATGGCGAGCGCTCTGCTCTTAACGGCGAGGGCTCGCTCAGCTACCCTCATTTCCTGATGGCCACTATTCCAGGAATCATTGCTCAGATTCCTGGCAACGATGCTGTGCAGAGTTGCAAGTAGGGCGCACAAGCAAAAGGCAATCATTATCTGGTCACACCGCTCTCGCTTTGTGGTAGGCGGCAATGTGAGCTCTGAGCTGTCAGGAAAACACAATGGTAAACTAGCTGTATGGTCGTAAGGCCAAGAAAGAAAATCGCCCTCTCACATCTCCCAACTTCAGGTATGCTGCGGAATCTAGTTTCTAGACTCCCTTTCAAAGGGGTCTTTCCGGTGCCCTCAACAACCAGCCCAGCTCAG
The DNA here is from genome assembly GCA_905231905.1 of Symbiodinium pilosum. Classification (NCBI taxonomy): domain Eukaryota; class Dinophyceae; order Suessiales; family Symbiodiniaceae; genus Symbiodinium; species Symbiodinium pilosum. Next base: position 72,821 of record CAJNIZ010012547.1, on the reverse strand, counting down.
CAACAAGCACAGCCAAAGCCAGAACCACAGCAACACCTCCACAACCACAAACCACAACCAGAACAACCAGAACAACCA
>CAJNIZ010012547.1:35184-70016 GCA_905231905.1 Symbiodinium pilosum | reverse complement strand
TCCAGATTGCAATCAGAATTGCGAGGAGTATGCTCAATTGGATAGACAATTTGATCATGTACTAGATCCTAAACCCTAAACCCTATACAACCCCCCTTTGAAAGGTTTAAACCCTAAGCTGACTAAAGCCCCTTTGAGGAGGTTAGGCCCTAAACCCTAAACTCTATACAATCCCCCCTTGAGGAGTTTAGACTGCAGCTCACATCATCCTACAGAAGTCCTGCGCTCCAAGCCCTGGGAGCTCTGCGATGAGATCATGGCGGCCTTTAGGGAGCCAAGCCTGGATATGAGCTACAGCCCAAACTCCTCAAAGGGGCATCATATAGGGTTTAGGGTCTAAACTCCTAAAAAGCTGGTTATATAAAAGATTCTACTACTATGGGGCTTTCTTGAGGGGATGGATATGTACGGAAGACAGGGGGTTCTGTAGGTGGTATATTCGGGGCTATGTTGGGATAATAGAAATAAAATTGAAACTACTACTTAGGGGTTATATAGGGTTGAGGGTTTGGGGGAATCACGTATGGGGGTACTTAGGATTCAGAAGGGTTGTTTTTGAGAGGTTATCTGGAGAAACTGGCTCGTGGGATAACTGAATGGGCATGGCTTGCCAAAATACCTACTGTATTTTCTCAGTGGCAGGAGGAAGCACCCTGTACGTGTGTCATGCGGGAGGTGCTCAAAGTAACAGGGTAACCGCACAATCCCTGAAGCAGACCCCTATGATCTTCTTGTGTTCATGTATATCTTGCCACTATTCCAAGCAGGCCGGGCCCTTCACATCCCGAACCCCACATGCGCCCTCAGGTGCAGGGCGAACACCCTTGCCTGTAAGACCATGTTGTCCGGCTTGATATCTCTGTGAAGCCTGGGCGTGGGGATGCACTCTAGCAATCAGCTGTCAAAAAACTTTTCCGCATATTGTGGGTGCCATCCAAAAACAAACTCACTTACTCTCCGTTCAAAGGGGTCTCACTGCTTGCAAGGGAAGCAGCCCTTCCAAGCTCGTGCTCTAGAGGCCCAGGACCGTACGAAAGGCGCCATGCTAGAATTGTAGAGCCAAGGCACACCCTGTGGCTATGCAGGTGGTCAAGAGCTTCTAGGACGTCCCTCATGATGCTCCTTTCGATGCCATGGTGGAAGGCACCAATCCGCCAAATGGAGTTTGCCAGAGTAGCTAGGAACAGCAAACAACCTCATAATCATCGTGGCCGTCGTCATCATCATCATCATCGTAGGAGCAGCAGGGCAGGAAGAGGATAAGAAGGAGGAGTAGGTGTAGGAGTACGAGTAGGAGGAGGAGGAGTCGTAGCAGTAGTAGTGATAAGCATTAATCACAGTAGTAGTTATGCAAGCAGAAGTGGTAGTGGTAGGGGCAGCGGTAGTGGCGGCGGCAGCAGCAGCCGCCGCCGCCGGAGCAGCAGCGGTAGCGGCAGCAGTGGTGGCAGTGGTTGTGGAAATAGCGTAGCAGCATAGTAGCAGTGATAAGAGTAGTAGCAGTAGTAGGAGCAGCAGCAGCAGGAGCAGCAGGAGCAGCAAGAGGAGCGGGAGGAACAGGAGCAGCAGCAGCAGCAGCAGCAGACGCAGACTACATTGACTGCCGTCAAGCACCAATAGCATCCCCCAAACCCAACAAACCCAATCGTGATCAGGGAAGGGCTGGAGGAGGATTTTAAATGAGAGAAACAAGTCAGACGCTGTGAAATATCTAAGCGGGTACCTGCGCAACACTGTTACATTCCGCACATATCCCCGGAGTCGCCAGGAACGGCACCAATTTTGATAAAACCAGATCTGTATTCCCTGGAGGGCTGCTAACACTGACAACCTGGGCTCCACACCTCCTGGGTAGTTTAGGTTTCCAAAATTTATGGGGGATCCTGCTGTTTGCCAGGAACCTCTGTGTTTCTTGTATCTCTTTCTGCTTTCCACCTTCTTCTTGCATCAAGACGCCTCCAGACCTCATCCGTAGCCCCCAGAAGCTAAACCCTCAATGCTTAGCTGAAAAACCTAAATGCCTAGCCACAACACCTAATTAAACGATAAAGTGCCCCAAACCCTACTTGCTAGCCCAAATCCCTGACCCAAATCTCTCAGCAAAACCCTCTCTCCCAAGACCTCTCCCCAAGGGTTTGGGGGTATAAGCCTGAACCATAATTGTGCCCGGTCACGACACTGCAGACCCCTTGACTGCATCGCCGATTTTACTTTCTATTGTCCCAAGTCTACCCTAAATAGTAATTTCCATTTTCTTTTCCATTATCCGTAAATCCTGGATCCCGGCCCCAAAGCCCAGACCGTCAAACCTGAAACCCCTAACCCCTAAAACCCTAAACCCCTAACCCCCTAACCCTTAAACCCCTAAACCCCTAAACCCTAAACCCTAAACCCTAAACCCCTAAACCCCTATACCCCTAACCCCCTAAACCCCTAAACCCCTAACCCTTAAGCCCTAAACCCAAACCCCTAAACCTGGGTCCTCAAGGCAGCCTCTGGAATAACGCCATCCTTTTGGCTTTTGGGGTCCCAAGGAGTGAGGCGTTTGGGGAGGAGGTTTAGGAACTATAGGAGTTTAGGGTTTAAGGTTTAGGTTTTAGGGGTTTAAGGGTTTAGGGTTTTAGGTTTTGGGTTTAGGCTTTAGGGCTTATAGAGTTCAGGATTTAAGGTTTAGGTCTTAGAGTTCATGTTTACTCACCAGTGGGTAGGAAAATGGAGACAGGGATTCCAAACAAAGTCTGCAAAGACTGTCCAAAATAATCCCTCTATTCCATTCCTGCATTCCCTGGTACAAAGCCTTCACTTGACCTTATAACCACCTGTAATTTTTCAAGTTAAGAGCGAAGTCGAGGCCAACGAGTGTGACTTGAGCTTCAAAACCCCAGGTGCGAGATTTAAACCCAAAACCCTACAGCAAGATCCCTACACCTTGAACCCTAAAATTGAAACATAAACGCGAAAGCCCCAAAAGCCTAACACGAACATCCCAAACCCTAAAACAACAGCCTGGGGCTTTTGGGGCTTTGGAATAGTTAAAACCTTTGGGCTTCAGGTTCCTCACTCGCGTCACGCAGCATGTGCAGCAAAGCTCAAGGAAGCAGAAGTGTAGCTTCTAAACTATAAGCCCTATGCACACCCCGCACCCAAGACCCTGAATCCCGAAACCCTAATCCCTAAAACCTGAACCTCCGGCCCTCGACCCTCAACCATGTTAGTGCTAGGACTTGCAACGTGGGAGTGCAGAGTTGACCGAGTTGGGTCATTGCTAACATAATGATTGATACTTGGCTTTCCCTATCTTCCCCGCCCTAAATAACAAAGCGCCCACGTCCTAAGAACGTATATTGACATATACATATATATATATACATGTACATATATGTATACATATACATATGCCCCACACTATGTTGGACATATTTGTCATTAGGGAACGGTGATGGTATTCTGAGGGGGGAAACGCTCACCTTGTTGGCGGGCGCATGTACTGCTGAGGGGGTGTGGAGTTTGCCGCTGTTGGCTCAAGGTGTACATCTAAATCAGGCGTTTTGCCGTCCACGCGCGTGAGGTAGGGCTTAGGGTAGAAAGCATGTATTGAAAATGGGTACCTGTCCTGAGTAGGAGCCCTTCTGAATTTCATTATCAAGCGAAGGCAACAGAACAAAAACCAACCTCACGAAGGACAAACACCTAACTCCCGTCTTCGTGTGGCAGTAGACTAATTCCCAACCCTACCCGGACCCTGAATGTCTTCCTTTGTGGGATATTGCATGCAGCAATTTAGGACAGAACACCCTAAAAGCAAGGCCATCCAGGGTCTAGGTAACCTAAACCCTAAACCTTAAACCGTAAGCCTAAGCTCTCTAGACCTGCAAGCTGCCATGTTGAGCAGCCTCCGCCTTGTTGCAAGCATGCTTAGTGTGGCTGCTGTAGGAACCGGTGTAACGGGTTCCCCTATCCCCCCCCGTCATTCTCCCACCGTAAAATCCTCCTTACTTACGTATTAACCTTAATATGACAGACCATGATAGACCCCAAGCTCTCAGCACTAATGCTCCGCGCCTGGAATTCCACAAGCAGCCCCGAAAAGAAGCTGCTAGTTGCCCGTGGAGAGACGACCTTGGACAGCCATTCCACCATTGGCAGTTCGAGGTCTATGGGCTTCAGTTTACGGCTAGCATTCGCCCGAGGCTCGAAGGCCCAAGCAACTGCTCGAATATATGACCTTGGTTTGAAACATGGACCTCGAAGCCATTGCCGCTGTGACTCGGAAAGTATACTATAGGGAATCCAAGCTGTGCGGCAAAGCTACGAGTGCATAATGTGAAGAACGCTTTGTGCAAAACAAGATTCATGCTGGAAGTGCAAGAGGGATTGGAGGACAAAGGGGTCTTACTCCCTCCAAAGATCTCTCCAATTTCGTCTTCAGCTACTACTCTATTGCGCTGACCTCCCATCTGGAGCAACATTTGCTTTACAGCTAGGGCCCTAGTGCTCAAGTTATACAAACAGTGTTTAGTCTTGAGGATGTGGGTCTGAGGGTTTAGGGTATAGGTTTTGCCTGCCCTGAGAAAGTGATCGCAAAGTTAGTTAAACTCTCCCCCAAACTAACATGGAACCACAAATCGGGCCCGAAAAAAAAATACTGTCGGCTTAAACTCAGGGGTCCATGCTAGTTTGGAGGAGGCCTATCACAAGTCCTATGCTCCCACAGATAAACCATGACACAACGTGATGCAATTCTCGCCGTCATCAAGCCTACGTACACTCGAACTTTGAGGTAGAAGGTGTAGGCCAGTAGGGTAAGAGCCAAGAAAAATCCGGAAACCGGTTCCCTAAACCCTAAACTCCCTAAACCCTAAACCCTAAACAGTACCATATACCCACATGGACCCTTTGGGTTAAGGTATATTCTAGTAAGCTGGCTAGGTTTGGCATCTTCAGGGTTGGGTAAGTCCTTGCAAGTCGACTTTATCCCCGTAAGGGATCTACTGACCCTGGCTATCCAGCCTACACCAAACCCTGTAGCAAGTTTTTCTGGACTCCAAGCGGGCCAAATAACAACTGCAACTTAAGAACCAGGGTTTAGGGCTTAAGGAATCTCATGCGAATGCAGCATAAGTTAAAATAGTTGTTGGTTTTTTTCTGCCTTATGCCAAAGTAGTATCAACCTACCGGCCTGAACCCCGCACATGGCTGGCATGCAAGGTAGCCCAAACTGGACACCCAACACACGCACTCACCAATGCTACTAAGGAACCCTACATGCAAGAGATCATATAAAGAAGTCTACCTGACCTCGTACACGCTGCAAATCAAGCCCTGAACCCTAAACCCTAAAACCTAAACCCTAACCTTAAACCGAAACAGAGTCCCTGAGCCCGGGACGTAGTAAAACGCATCGTCCTCCAAGGCCTGGAAGTTTTCCCGCAACTACACACTTAGTTAGGGTCTAGCTTTGAGGGCTAGTATTCAAACCACATACCCCCCCTGCTCAATATCAGGGGCTGGGAATTGCTTGTGGATTCTGGGCTCTGGGCCAACGAGCTGGGCGTAGGATTTCGAGTCTAAAGGTTAGGTTGACCTGACCCCCACCAATGTCCACAACTTTCGAAGATTGACCTACTAAGGAGAGGGGGAATGACAACTAAACTGTAGGCAATTGGGGCTAAACCCCTAAACCCTACACCGTGGAGTGTGGCAGTCTTGGGCCCTCTTTGAGGGTCTGCTAAGGCCAAAGCCAGTCGTTCATTAGATTCTTTTGTTCTTTTGGGGGTTTAGAGGATTCTGATTGGAAAAGCAGCAAAAGGTAGACCTTTGTATTCATTCCTGGTGTTTACTATGTTAAAGATTTGGGTTCCCCAAAAATAGAAGTGGATATATATATATATATAGATCACGGGATAATAGCCAAGCAAAAAGCATGTTTGAACCTACCCAGGGGTTCTATGAATGCTCAAGGAACTCTGAAACATCCCGTCTAGCAGATGGAAAAGGTTTTCTAGAGTTTGGTTTTTCGCAAGCTCAGCCAAAAGATCGGTGCTTAAGCGGGAACCTTATGCAACAGTATCCACAAACTGCGGACTGAGATAGTCGGCCATTTGATGTGTGAAGCAAGCAATTGGATGCTGCCTCTTGGAAATACTGAGCAGTAACTAATCATCCCCCCCCCCATATTATTTAAACCCCCCACCCTCCTATTTTAAATACTGGGAGCATTTAATATCAGGGGGAGTGGGGGGGGGGGGTTAATTTTGGGGGGAGGGGGTTAGAAGGGGAAGTAATATTTGCATCAAGCGTGCTGGTTACTCCATCAAGCTGGGAACGCTGTTAAATCGTGGTTCCCTGAATAGATGGACCCCAATATGCTACAAGCCTTATTGTGCAGGGCCCAAAGAGGGCAGCCCTAATTTTGGGAAACCTCCAAGTGGCGCATGGCCGAGATCTTGCACAATTGCTTTTCAGTGGTGCGGCCTGTGGTAGGGGAAACTGTCGTCTTAGAATACGGAATAGCTATGCAAAATTACCCACCATTCAGTCAAATACTCAGCATCCCGGAAACTTCAGACACAAGCAGACTGGTTGCATTAGAAGATGGGCGCCCGCTCAAAGTGGCGTCAAGTACAGTTGAAGTAGAATAAAATAGGATCATCCGCAGTGGCTTAAAGATTGAACGTCCGACAACCTCATACGTCAAAATGAGGGCCCTATGACTATCACTTGGCTGTAACCATAAAGTACTATCTTTGGAAGTTGGGGTTGCCAAGTCTTGATCCTCCCCATATAAAATGAGCCTCGTATTTGACCACCCAATGTAGGTACACTGCTACTATATTCGGGAAACCTGTTGTTGGCAGGCCGGAGGCTGTAATTATCTGGGTTCCCCAATAACCCCTAAATAAAAAGGGTACCCTTTTGTTCAGCTGTAATAAGGAGACCCCAACATAAAAAAAAGGGAAAAGGGTACGGCCCTAAGCCCCAAATCCCAAAGATTAGTTTAGGCCTCTTCAATCGGCATGATCCCGGGATGGGGCGGTAACGACAGCATCTTTAAGATGACCTCGGCTGGGACGTGGTGCCACCCGGTCCAAAAATGTAGTTTGAGGTTTAGGGGTTTACGGTTCAGGTAGCAAGAATGCTCATAGAGGTTGAGCGGTAAAACTGTTGGCAAAGTACGTGCTATGGGGAAATTGATTTCAGGATTGGGATTGATTACGGAGTCTTTGGGTCAATGGTGTGCATTTTGGGACAAAGTGCCTATCAAAATATACGGGCGTACGGTTAAAAGCATGGGCCCTTCATGTGGGGCCTTCACTTTCCTCCCTAGGTACCCTTAAGGCTCCCTGGGATATCCCTAAAAGGCTAAGGGGCCCCCGGACGTTACTTCCAAACTAACAAAGGGGGAGAGTGAAAGCCATGAGATATCATTCGGCAGGCAAGATGCGAGAAACTTACCCTTTGAGGACTACAAGTTCCAGCCTGGCAGGACCTAGCAATAACATGGGACATTCCCTAGCCTTCCTCACACATGAGGGTGCGAATGGTTAGTCCTCTTGGGCGGAGTGCGCCTTAGATAATGAGGACTATTGACTTGCCAACGCCAATCCCATGCAATCATATCATGAATCCATATCACCTACCACCTTTGTAGTGAAGGGGTTTCGAGAGCATGACCAAAAGCCACCACGCGTAGATTCTCGGTTGAGCTGGACTCTAAAGGGAAATAGCTCCCTCGGACTCTTGGCTTCAAAGAGAAGGTCTGATGTCCATGCGGAAATTCGATTTCTCATGGGCCTTCGCTCCTTTGAACTCCCGCTTTCTTGCCATGACCACCACAAAACCCAGACAGACTGGAATCCATGTAACGCAAACTTCGTGATGAAAATGCAACCTAGGATCCCGTTCTGAACTATATCCCCATATAATCCCCAATATAATACGTAGTAGTTTCCATTTTGTTTTCCGTTATCCGCATATAATCCCTAATAGAATACGTAGCAGTTTCCATTTTCTTTTCCATGATCCCTATATGACCCTCCAAGAATCCGGTACAGCGTGAGCATTTTCAGAAGGAGCTGGGCGGAGTCACAGCATGCAAAGGATTTGTTTCATGGTAGTTTTCCTAAATAGGGGGACCCCAATATAGACCCCAAAATACTATGATGCTTATTATGGGGACCCTTAATGAGGTACACCTAATTTTGGGAAACCGCTTATGACTATCAAATTCTCCTGCGCCTAAAGATTCTATGAAACCACGCCTGAAGAAAGTGTAGCCAGTCATCTAGGGCCCCCAAAGCCTAAGTCTTCTGAAATTGCGGAAAAACCGCTAGGCTTGAACAACTCCTTTGTGAGGGGTAGAACTTCTAAACCCCAAACCCTTGTAACGCTTGTGGGGTCTCAAAGGACTTGGTTTGGCTTCTTTTTTTGCATCTGGATTGCAGCAACTCACCCCGCATCGGGCCCCTTAAGACACCATAAGTGGCTGCTACCCAAACCCTAGAACAATCGTCAAACATGCTACCTGAAGTCATTTATACATACTTAGTCTAGATACGTATGTAAATCTGATGCACCTTTACCTATGCCTTCTGCTTTAGCCAGACCCCTTGACCCATCCATTCCTACGCCAAGGGTCTTGTCGGTATTGCACCAGGAATCCCTCTTTCCTTGCTGGTGTTCCAGGGGAATCAGGGGAATGCAGGAGACTACTAGAATTGGGCATCACGTGATGATTCTGATTAGTAAGATCCTTGCAGCAGAGAGCTTCACAGCGCAGTGAGCTCCCTAAACTCCTAAACCTAAAACAGCCCGCTATCTCTCCGTATATACCCTGATATTATCCCTACAGCCCCAAAAGTACACGCTATCTGCGGATGCAGGGACTGTTTCCCTCACACAAGATTGAAGAGCATGCAAGCCTACAGTCACATATGCTGTCTTGTTAACTATAAAGCTTGGGGCAATGCAGAACTGATAGTGCTGTGAGGTATCGGGGAGAGAGAGAGAGAGATATATATATATATGTATATATGTATCTACACATATGTAAGCAAGGGTACATGGCTATTCCCCCAGCCCTACAGACTTTACCCACTTTACCATGAATCTCGAAATAATCGAATAATGTAACTAGACATGTAGTTACATCGACTTGCCGAGGTATACGAAATTCATGAGTGGAACCTGGTTTTAACTGAAACATATGCCCTCGTAGTGTTTGTTGCAGGGGGTAATGTAGGGGCCTGAGTTACTAGAATAGGGTTTCTGGGTACATGACAAATGATAATCCACAGGGTCCAAGTACCCAAACAATCGGCTTCCGAGTACCAAAACAAATCTGACGATAGTATCTAATTATTTGGGTACTGTCTGTACCATTGAAGCAAGTATATAAGTACTGCTTGGGGATAGTATTGGTACTTCTTCAAGCTTCCACATGAGGCGATCAACATAGAACTTGGGGAGGCAGCAGCAGCAACAGCAGCAGCTCTATTAAATCCAGTGAGCTGGGCTTAGAGGTGCAAGGTTAACAGCTTAGGGCTTGGGATTTGGGGCTTGGAGCTCGGGGCATAGTGTTTCGAGCTTAATGCCTAGGGTTTATAGCTATTGAGGACCTAGCTTGTTACCGGAGGTTCTCAAACCATAGTATTTGGAGGTCGCACAGGGCCGAAGGGCAACTCCCATTTCAGCGCTTGACGGAATTCATGCAATGGAGGTTTCCTTCAGTATGAAGCCTACATGCTTTGGCTACGCAACTGCTATATGGTCTAGATTGCTCTAGTATAATACTACTACATGTCATGGGGATGCTTGTTTTATCAGGGAGACGAGGGGGTCATCTGTTGCGGAGGGGGTGCCCTTTCCGGAATGCCTAATATCCTCTTCTCATCTCAGGTAGGGGCGCGAAGTCTCAACGAAAGCAGCCAAGCAAACAGAAGACACATCCACATCTACATCCTAGCTGATGAGTGTCCTGGCCTCCCAAATAGAATCAACCTGTCAGTTATGTACCGAGTCCCCCCCGAAAAACTGACACGGAAGCCCAAAAAAAGCTGTAGAAAGACTATTGTCCTTTGAAGATGGCTCAATGAGGCGCCATGTCAGTTTGCGGGCCGTAGCTCCCAAAGGGTTGGAATCAAGAACATGAGGCAACAGTCTACATGAACCGTCGCGCCTTTAACCCTAGACTCGAAGCCCCTACAAAGCCTAAACGCAAAAAAAGCGAGTGCGGCCAAGAAGCTGCAGCTTAAGCTTTGACTTGATTTTCATTACCAGGTTGAATTCACTGCCGGCCTGTCCATGCAAACATCTGCCAGGATTTTGAGGCTGTCTACATGGAGGTTTGGGTCTTAAGGCTTATTGTTTCGGGATATGTCCCTGGGCCTAGGAAACGTTGGAGGGCGGTAGGTGGATGCTTTTGAGGCTGCATTGAGTACTGAATGTGAATCATAGGAGCTTCAATAATATGATGCAGACATGCTCCCTAAGCCCCGGGGCCCCGAGACCTCCATGCATCCCTAGCAATTTTCTCTAGCCCACCTCAAGGATTTAGGGTTTAGGCGGTTTAGGGTTTATTTAGGGTTTAGGGTTTAGGCTCTAGCCCACCTTAAAAAAACCAACCTCATATTTGCAATGGCACCAAGCTCTTCAGAACGCTTTGCAATCATTGGTCTGCATGCCACTTCTAACACTGAAAACCATCCTCCAATGCGAACTCAAAAGTCAACCTTCCTTCCAGTCTGGCAAGCAGATTGAAGTAGTGAAGACTGATACAAGCCCGCCCTCTTTTTGAACAATAAAACCCTATGTAAACCCCTAATGAAAATGCGGACTAGGATCCTGGGAAAGATCGGAAAAGACTCCCTTTGTAGTATAAGCCTGAAAATTCTTCTTCGCAGAGCTAAAGACCCCTTGAACTGGAAGGCAGAGTCGGGATTTTTACAACCTAGACCCTCCTCCTACCCTCTATTAGGGCCTAAGTACCCACTACTAGGGACCATATATCCCCAATTAAGGGTACAAGGAGGGTCCTGGAATATAGACCCACGGGTAGAGAAGTTCGAGTTGCCAATTTTCCCAAAGGTCTGCGCAGGTTTAAGGTCTTTAGGATCTTATGTAGCTCCCTCTCCACTTGTTGAGGGCTTAGGCTTGGGGTCCACTGGGGATTTTGAAGGCGACCACTTCTAGGAAGGGTTGTGGGAGAGCATCCGAATACTGGGTGCTTGCAACGTAAGGGAAATGCAGGCGCCTGATTAAGACGTCACTACAAGGATACACACACACATATTCATTTATATGTATATATATATATGCATATATAGGGGCCAGCGTTATAACCTGAGCAAGTCTCTACCACCATGAAAAAGCGTCTCTTGTGGCTGCTTGACCATCTTTGGTAGGCAAACCAAAGCCCCTCCAAAGAAGGGTCTCTTCATAGAACGCTTGAACTTGGGTACTGCCACCACCCGTAAGAGTGCTTTAACATTACAGGTAACATGATAGGCTCCACACTCTTATGCTGCCTAAATTCACTATCCCACTGTTGTTGGGTAGGCGGTGTCCAACTTGAACCTTTGACCTTTAGGTTTCAAAGCAAGAGAAATGGTCTGCAAACTCACGGACAGGGCTGAATGGTGACAGCTTCCTTGAAGGTCTAGGGCGCTGAGGAAACAGAAAGAGCGCTCGGACTAGAAGTAGCTCCCTGAAGTTGCAAAGCTGATGGTTTGATCCGCATGATAATTTCTATGCTGCCTAACCCGGAAGCTTAGACTATGGCTGGGAACGATCCCAAGTTCCTTCTTGAACACGCTAAGCACAGCCTCAGCATCCTTCTTCCGGCAGAAAACCACCTGGTACCGCCGGCTTGGGGGGTTCCAGGTAGGTGGGTTCTCTTGCTTACGATTCAAGAATGCTGGCCTCTTGAGTCCTGAGCAAGGCGCTTCCTGGGACTATAGCATGAAACCAACTCCTTGAAGAAGTTTTCATACCGCCCAATGCTCCTTGACGGGGTCCTAATGGCTTGCCACGGAGCTTCCAATCCTTAAGCCTCAACCTTCCCGAGACCTATGCCTGTTGGCTGTCAAGGGCTGAAAGACCGGACAACTGAAACAAGAACAGGGCAAAACGATCATATTACGGAGCTACCTCAGGGCTACTGTGGGGATCCATTGGTGCCATTCCCTATTCATAACCAGTATGCCCCTGTGGACCTCTACTCATGGCTGTGGACTTGGCAGCTTGTTAAACTATTGCACACGCCAAAACTGAAATCGAGGCCTAATAAGGGCCCTGCCAAGACTACTGCACTTTCAAAGCGCGGTTTAGGGTTTAGGGTGACAGCTTCAATGTGTATATTAGGGGAGTGCGCTACCTTTCCTCCGAGAATACAACCTCTGGTAGCTCTAGTACACCAGAAACTACCTCACACTTGCCCAATGTGCAAAAAAAACGAAAAACGAACCAAGCAGAAGCAAAGAAAAGAACATGGAAAACAACACCTTATTTGCGGACTCAAGTACCTAAGCCCGACATCCTTTTAAGAACCCTCTGATACATCCACAAGATCCGAAAGGAGGACTACGTACAAGCTGAAAGTACATAAAAGGGTTACCCATCTGGAACAACCCTAAACCCTAAATCCTAAACCTTAAAGCCCCTTCAGGACCAACCCTAAACCCTCCAACCCCATATGAAAAGCTACCCACCTTGCCACCATCGCCATCCTCCTGGATGACCTGCCACAAGCCGGTCCAATCGGGTTGACTGTTTAGGGGTTTGGGGGCTTAGGGTTTAGGGTTTAGGGTTTGGGGTTTGGGGTTTAGGGTTGAGGGCTTCAGAATTTTGATTCCACGGGCCTGGAATTTTGGGTCAAATAGCTCCAGCAATGTGTACGCAAGCCCCAAAGTATCTGTTGGAAGCAAAGTTTTGTAGATATTTGACCCCTTGAGTAAGGGTGCAAGTATGGATTGGCAAGGTACATATAGGGCTTTTGAGGGTAGAAACTCTTAGCTGCTTCTGGGGTGTATGTAGAATTACTGGGTCCTCAGGCTCATGGGAGAAGCGGGAAGATTACGAAACACTAGCACAAGTTTAAGTGGGAGGCGCAAAAAAATCATGCAGCAGTTACGAGCTACAGGACATAAAGCACTCATGCTCATAGCTGGAGTGATGTTCTGTCTCTATGGAAGCTTTTGAAAAGATTCCCGATAACACCCCTACCGAGCACCCCTCCACAAAGCCTGTTTATTTCCCCAAAATCGTTGTGATTCCAGACCAATTTTGAGAAACTTCCATATGAACGTGAGGCTACTATGGCACCCTTTCCTGCCAGTACATAACCATCACAAACTGAGGCCTTTGTAGGCATTGTTGGGGATCATTAGGATTCAAGGCTTACTAGGGCTTATTTGACTTTCTTAGTCTAAGTTTGGGGCGGGCGGCATATTTGCGGGCCATGATTTTAGTTACTATTTTGGGGAAGCCATATCAATTACTATGTATAGCCATTGGGCGTCCTTAACAGCTACCCAGCTTATGATATCAGCCAAGTGCAGTGTGGCTGTCAGCATTCCTCACTTTACCAATGGGCCAGGATTCATTCGCGTGATGGACGAACAAGTGCACCCCTTCGGGCCCCTGAACTTCTGCACATTGGGTGGTGCAGGGTTTCCCGCGTCAACAAAATTATGCTGCATGCTTTTAAGTTCTCCGTGGCCAAGGCATGGCATGCACGCTGGTTGTAACCGTAGGTTTTCCTTGAAAGTACAATGCACGAACTTGAGTGTTTAGGTGTCAGACCCCATGCAAAGTGGGACACCCTGCCATAAAGAAGGACTTTTTCTTCTTTGCCCAGCAATTCGATGGGTATGAGCGACACCTGCAGTTCTCTACGCAAACAGTAAAAAAATAAAATGCGCAAACCCTTAAAATCCTAGCCCCAAATCGGCAAGTCCTGCGATCATATGAGCTATAGTCTAAACTCTCCGTATCCCCGGCAATAACTCCTATGATGCCCCCCTATATAATCCCCTATAAAACCCTTTAAGGAGTTTAGACCATAGCTCATATAATCCTTATCTAACCCTAAATGTAATTAGTAGTTTCCATGTCATTTTCCATTTTCTTTTCCATTTGACTCTCCATTATTGGGGTAAATGTAACCCCCTTTTAAGGAGTTAGACTATAACTCATAGTGTCAGGATGCTCGGAACCAAGACTGTCGGCGCAGTCTTTGCCTACTGAACCAAGATTGCAATTGCTAAAGCTATTCCACACCGTCTTGCTGTGCGATGCAACTACCTTGCGCGTGTAGCAGCTCGACATTAATTCTTCTGGTCAACTTTAAGACTAGTATTATCATAAGACTAGCATCATATACTACGATTACTACTATTGTTCTCTTGGTTAACTTTACAAACTAATATTATAAGACTAGTATTATATACTACCATTACTACTATTGTTTTTCGTTAACTTTAAGACAGGTATTTTATACTACGATGACTACCATGGTTACGGTTACTGCTACTGCTATTGCTACGGCAATTATCATTTCTTAGACCTGCAGCCTGTACGGTATCAATCCATAGCTGCCACCGGGAAAGCTGCCTCCTCCCAGTAGTAAACATCATAGATCTTCCGGTCCTCTAAGTGCTGAATGGACCTCCACTGGGCGTCAGAACAACAAAGTTATCCTAAGAGGTGTGGGCGTATGGAATATCTGGGGTTACACAGGAAACTGGAGGAAACATTGGAATATCTGGGTTACACAGGAAACGGAAGGAAACATTGGGAAGATCTGTGAACAAGTGTCTTTACAGCTAGTACCACGACATAAAATTCAGTCTACCTACTGAGCGCCGCTCCTGTCTGTCCTGCAATTGCTGCTTGCGCCCAGAAGCTCCCTGTCTCAGCATTTTAAAGCACATTCCGTTGAGAGTGCCAGAGAATCTATGCTTGTCGACATGTCTTCTGTCTTTTATCCTGACAGCAAACCGAACTGGTCCTTCTTCTTTGAGAAATTTAACGCCCCCTGCTGCCTGACTCAAAGATGCTTAGACTCCCAGCACGCAATCGAGGGCTAATGAGCGTCTAGCCGGTAAACGTACGTAACAAAATGCTGACAAAGAATAGTTTGGGGTATCCCGAAAGTTGGGGGAAATCGGAAACACCAATCTACTAACCTCGCGCTTCCCCCAAAGCTACTCGCTACACCTGAAGCTGCAAATGAAAAACCCCAGATCGAAAGCAACAGACTCCAACAATCTCTTTAAAAAGGGGTATTAGAGTAAGGTACAGGGTTCAGGGTCAGGGTCTAAACAATCTTAGTCCCCTACGCCCAGCAAATGTGATTCAGAAATTTCAAAGCAGGAGCTAGCCACTCTGGTCCTGCTGTGGGCCTCTTTTCTGGGTTTGAAGCTCCAGCGCTGACAAGAGCAGGTATCCCCGACAGCACCAGAACCCAATCCGGAAACTGTTCCAAAAGCCCAAGAGCTAAAGCTGTTTGGGATCAAGCACCATAATGGTGGCTAACGCTAGACCCCAGATCCTGTAGCGTAAATGTCAACAGCCCTAAGCCCAGGGCCTAAGGGTTGAGGATTTAAATTTAGGGTACACGTCTCTGAGGGCATCTGAGCTACATTCTGAATTCCAAGTATCCCCCTTAATAACCCCTATAAAGCTCCCCTGTATAATCCCCTATATAGCCCCCTTGAAGGAGTTCAGACCCTAGAACCCAATTAACGTTAAACCCTAAACCCTATGTAATCCACTTTAAGGAGCTTGTCTGCTCACAGCCGCCTGCCCTCAACAGCAGGTGGGGCCAGGCGCTCGTCCCGGAAGTCTTCATCGCTTCCTGCGCCTGCGAAGAAGGGGTGGTTATATAGGTTCTATAGGGTTTATAGGGTTTAGGGTATATAGGGTTTAGGGTTTAGGCCAGGGCCTGAATGCCCTAAAGGGGGTTACAACACCAAGTCTGCAGAGGTAGAGGGCCTAGCGCAACGTAGGGAACCAAATAATGACAATTGGGCTGTAGGGAACCAAAAGACTGATAATCGGGTTTCGAAGGTGTCTTCTCGAAACGTAATACGTAAGGACTGTGGGGGGATAATGTTGGCATTTGCTCGGGCTTGTGCATTAATCGTTAATTAATTCCTAAACTGACTGCTGGATATAGAGTTTATGACCCTCAACCCCCAGCAAACAAAGAATCCAACAAGAAGAACTGTGGGGGAAGCCTTCGATGCATGGCTTATGCAAGTATCTAGCCAAACGAATGGGCCTTCCGATAGCATCCGTAGTCGCATCACGTTCTGGAAGAGCTTTGACAGGGATTGTCATCAAGAGCTAGGGGTCCTACAGCTGAAATGCAATGTTTTGCATGTTACAGCGAATGCCTTGCGATTTATGATTTATGGCTTAGGGGCTTCGTGTTAGTGTTTAGGGCATTTCCGGGTTTTAGAGTCAACTGAATGAGGTCAGGCGCTACACGAGAACGGTTCAACCTGTCCAGCCTGTCCTGCGATGTTCGTGCAACCATGCCCAAGCTTGCGGTTCTCAAGCACGAGGACACGAGGTCACCAGGGACATCAACAACAAGTGAATGCTTGGAAATACGTCGCACAACTGGCCAACAATGTTGAGCTATCCGACGCTAAAGCTCAGCTCATTGCACCTTATCAAATTATTGTGTGTGTGCATATGACATTGGCAAAGAAAATTCTGCACAACAGCTGAAAGAGCCTGAGGAAAGGAGGGACACACTCTTACACGTTCCTCCGGCGACTCAAATGCATCTGCTGCGTTCCCGTTAGAGATTTTTTCAGTTGTTATCACAAAGACACTTTATTTGCTATACACCCATAATATGGTAACCTAAACCAAGTTCCGTAACAGCAACCAAGTAGCGTGGCTGCTGGGAGCTGTTAATACAAGGAAGCCAAACCAAAAGGCGCCGGGAGCTAAAATGTCTGGAAGCATTTTGAATGTTGTGTTGTCCCTCCTTCGCAAAAGCCTGGGCAAGGTCCTAAATTAAATCCTCGAACTCTAACACCTGAAGCCCGGAAACCTTAAAATCCTAAAACCTTGAAACCCCAAAAAGCCTAAAAACACGGAAGCCCAAAATTCTAAGACCCTCACACCGTCAGACCCTACATCTTCCAGAAAGTCCCAAGCCTCTGAAAACCTACACCCTATGTGTCAAATCCCTATCTCCGTAACGTTATATCTTCCCTTTAAATGGAACATGTTCACAAAGCCATGCGAGCCTGCGGGCATCGTCTGTAGCCGCCGCATTGACCGACGCTTCAACGGCGACTCTTTGGATGGAACCGCCAGGCGGCTGGCCTCAGTTTCTTGGGAAGGGGGAGGCTTTAGGGTTTAGGATTAGTTTCATAGGAGGGTGGGGGAGGGTGTGAGGGGGCAGGTGTACCTGAGTCAGCCTGAATTGGGCCTTAATAACTATGCCTTATCTTGTCCTCATTAAGGTACTTCTATAACACCCTCCGCCCCACCCCCATGACAGTTGGATTGTTCTTCTTCTTGGGTTCTAGGACAGTAGGCTTTACAGGTGTTTGTAGCTGGGCTTGGTAGGGTTCCTGTAAATTTGCATGTTGGGATAAAAATGGCTTAGGGTTTAGGGCTTAGTTAGAAAGAGTCGATATTCGTACCTCAATAACAGAGAAGCTGGTGGAAGAAAGCATGGAAATGGAAGCTGTTGTGATAAAGAGGATGCTCTAAGGTCGATTTTGGGGTTAAACCAAGTAAGCAAGATTGTAATCTTCTTCTTAAGAAGAGGAGAGACATAAGCTTACTCCAGAGGGGTGGCTGAAATATCCCCATGAGAAATACCACTCAGTTGAATCTCAGGGTGTAGGCCTTGGTTTCAAGAGTCCAGGTCTAAGGTACAGCTGGACCCTGTTCTAGCTTGCCTTGCTTCGGGGCCCTAACAGCAGCTGCTCACTCCTGGCATGAACCTTGCCACAATGTAAACTGCACCTACTGTTGCTACCTCAGAGGACTACCCCACGAAGCTCTGGCCCACCTACAAGACAAAGGGTTCAGGGTTTGGGGCTTACTCCTAAACCCTGAACCCTACACTAGAAAACGCATGGGAGGAATCCCACCTGCGAAGCATGAATGAAGTCACTCCTTCCCCTTGCACAACGGCCGGGCATCATCATTCCAGGCTTTTGTAAGGCATTCAGCGGAGTGTGACTTAAACTTTTGAACGCTAGACTTGTGATACATCCCGCAAACCCATGCCCCTCACTTGAAACCGTCAACCTAAGACCCCCAACTCAAAAAAAAACAGATCCCTTAACCATGCTTAAACCCTAAGCCGTAATCCCTTTCTTGAACCCAAATGTCTAAACCCAAAGACAATGATTCAGGAAAAGCAGCCACCAAGTTGGCTGGCGGTTGCTGGGGCGGGAAGCTGACACCTCAATTGTCAGGGTTTCAAATAGGGTCTAGGGTTTAGGGGGTTGTCTGAGGGTTTATGGCTGATAGGGCGTTGCAAGTTTGGGATTTATGGCCTTTAGGGTGTATGGGGTTTAAAGGCCTATGTGGTTTGGGATGTATAGAGGTTGAGGGTTTATTGGGTGGAGCGTTTATGGGCTTGAAGGGTCAACAGGGTTTAGGGTCTACGGGGTTTTGGGTTCATAGGGTCATCAGGGTTTCAAAGTTTAGTTGGTGGGTGAAAGGGTGCAAAGGGTTGTACAAGAACTTGGACAAGGACATGGCGACGTGGATGCTGTTGAGAATTTTTTTACAGCGCTTGAGCGAAGAAGGACAACATAGCTTTGCGGGACTTGTAATTTGATGGGTTTGGGGTCTCTAGCATGGATATGGCTCAGGATTTGAATTCTATTGTCTGGGGCTCAGGATTTTTCTGTTCAGGCATGCAGCGCATCAAAAGACTTGAGGGTCTGGGGGTTAAAGAGTAGAGAATGTAGGGATTATTTGGCGTGTTTCACGGGATGCAAAGGCACGGTCTGGCTATATGATCTACGCTTCGGACTAAAAATGGAATGGTGCTACCCTAGTAGGACCTTCCTCTTTCTGACTAGGGGTATAAAAGGGGAAGATGATGCGAAGGGGTTGTGCTTATTGGGTTTAGGCGTGAGCCAGACGGTTTCCAGAGATTGGATTGCAACAAGGGGAGTTTTCTGCAGAGGGTGGTTTCTGTAGAGGGTTAGAGGCTAGGGCTGTAGGGAAGAATTTTGGTGAAGTAGTTATCCGATTTCCAGTCGGCTCAAAATGACCATACTGACGGTTGGTTCATGGTGGAAGCAACCATCACTCAACCCTGAACTTTAACCCTACACACTGAACCAAGAACCTGAAGCCCCGAACCCAGAACCCTAAGTCTAAAACCTAGACCATAAGCTATGATTTCACGCCGCAAGATCGACGAGGCAAAAGTGAGTTGGGAAGTTACAGGCCACACCCAAGCCAGTCAATTTTGATGAGAACCTTTCATGTTTCAAGAGAGCTATAATTAGTCTAAACTCCTATTATCTCCTCTGGTAGCCCCTATAGTACTCCCCTATATGACCCCCCCTAAAGACCCCCCTTAAGGAGTTCAGACTCGACCCTAAACCCGAAACCCCTACATAACCCTCTTTAAGGAGTTTATAGACTATAGCTCACAAGGACCCAGGTACTTCCCCAAGTGCGAGCTCTCTGATGGCTCAATTCGCCACTTGCCTTCCAAAGCGCGGTTCAGGGTTTAGGGTTTAGGCTTTAGGGTTTAGGGATTCCAAAGGCCAATCAGGGGGGGGGTTAATGCAGGGGTCTGTGTAACTTTAAATGTCACTTTGGATCCCTTTTAGGTACCTCATACCATAACTATACATTCCTTCGGTCCCTCGAGTAGATTTTCGATGCTTGGGGTGAAGCACTCATCCAAGGCTTTGGATTTGAGGTCCAGGCCTTTCTAGTTCTTGGTTGTTTCGGTGAAAAGTTTAGGGCTCAAGGTGCGGGCACAAATATCATAGTATAGGCTGGGGATTTTTGGGATATACGTAGGTACTGCAAAAGAAACCAATGTCTTCAAGATATAGGCGTTCATCCAGGATGGCGCACGTGTGACTGTAGAGCAAGTAGGAGGCCGGCTAAGCGCGCCAGCCAACTCAAGCTTCAAACATGGCGTTCGAGGTCTGCCTTCCAGAAGATGTCCCTCAGAACCTACCCACCCTAAACCGTACGTCCTTAACCAGGTGTGCGATTTAGTTTTGGGATCCCATGCGGGGCAAATTCAGCTGCTAGGCCGACTAAGCGTGTGCAATGTGGAGCCGTCTTGCTTTTTGTGGCATAGCCGGAGAAACTCCTTAACCACCAGCAGTACAACTATCTTTTCAAGCCTATGAGCTTCTTACCTGTACTGCCATTGGCCCTCTGATTAACCTGCCCATCTGCATCTTCAGGCTGGCAGGCGCAGCCCAGCTAGAAAAACGAAGTTCTATCCATGCAGCAGCTGAAATCCAAGACGTCGAACCCTAACCCCTAAACCCCAAGCCTAACCCTTAAAACCTAAACTGCCCTAAACCCTGACTGGTCCATGGCAGGTTTCTGTGATTGTAGTTTGGGGCTTTGAACACCCCAACATCAAAAGGATGCCTTGACCCAAAACCCTTACACCCCCGCTTTTCTGCATGAAAACTCTTTTGGGCAAGGGGCTCCAGAAGTGCAAGCGTAGGGGCCAAGACAATAAACCCATGAGCTTAGCGCCGACAAAACAGCTCATGAAGTACCGTCATGATGAAAACAATGCTTACAGCCGGAAAGGAAACAAAAGCCCTGCACTTATGAAAGCCCTCAACCCTGGGTCCGACGCCCTTGGTGCTCTGAACTCTGCACAAACCCAGAACCTTGCACTCTTTTGGAAGTTTCCCTAAATTACTGTTCCCAAAATGGGGGAAAATTATATAGGGCCCCGTATTATAACAGGAACCTAAATATAGGACCCCGTATTGACAGCAATTTAGGACAATCCCTCTTTTCAACCCCGAGAGCCCTAATCGTGTGGATCACATCAGCCGGGTTGGCTGTTTCACAAGGTCCTTAAGCAGGGGAACATACAGGCGGGATGTATACATGTATATGTGTATATATAGATATGTATATTAAAGTTGGGTGACGATGGCATATATATTTATATATGTAGATCTTTATATACATGGGCTTTAGGGTTTCCACAGATTAGGGTATTGCCCCCCAATAATGGACAATCAAATGGGAAAGAAACTGGAACATGACATGGAAACTGAGAATGTGCAGCGATTAGGGTTGTGGAGGACATTGGGGGGTCGCCTCGGGGAGCACATACCAGGGAGGCTCACTTAGGGAGTAACCCTAAAACCTAAACGCTCATCCTGAGCTTCCTGAATTTATACGTAACCAAGTTATGCACAAGGTTGCGTTTAGGGTTTAAGGCCTACTTAACCTAATTGTACACAAGGTTGCCTGACCGCACAGCACCTGCCTGTGGTATTGAGAGGCTTCCGCGCGGCGGCGACGCGTTGGACTTGGGCTGCTTTTGTGTTTCTTTTATCTATCTCTCGCCTGAATACCTAATCCCTAAACCCTAAACCCCTAAATCCTAAATCCCCCAAACGCTAATCCCTAAACCCTGTCTCTCTCTCTCTCTCTCTATCTATCTCGCGCTTTGTTCATTTAAGGCTTTGATGAATGTCCGGATGAGTCTTAGGGTGCAAGGGCCTGAGTCATCATGTGCGAGCAGGTTTTTCGGCAAATCACTCAATGGCTGCATGTGGGTTTGATTCTTCAAGGGGGTTGGGGTTTAGGGCCTAGGAATCTGGATTCAGATAGGTTCAAGTTTAGGTGGCTTTTAAGGCTTAGAATTCAAGCTTGTTCGGGGTACTAGGTTTGCGTGTAGAGTTGGAGTTTCAAGGTGTAGGGTCTGGGCTAAGTTGTTTGGTTTGGAGCTTGGGGCGAGGGACCTGTGATTCTGCAGAGGACGCTTGGCGATGGGGGTGTGAGAGTCGATTTTGTCCTCGCCCAGCTACGGTCATCTGCAACGGCTGTATCAGAGACACAGTAGAAGGAGGATTTCCCAAAACTAGGAATGCCTTTTTCGGGGTTCCTATGAGAGGGATTGTAGTATAGCTTGGCGTTGGGGGCTACAGGTTTTACGGAAGGGGTCGGAAGATTTCCTGTTCCTGGTTCCCTTGGCATACCAAAGTGTACCTGTCCTTTGCTGATCGCGAGGGGTGTTACAGTCTGGTGGTCAGCTCTACCTATAGGCACCTGATGTCTTGAACCCCTGACATATTTTCTAACGCGCATCCAACCATACAAGTAAGAGCTTTATGGCATTTAAGTTACCAGAATGGGTATATATGTATATATGTATATATAGTAGAACATATGGTTTCCCCAATAGAGTAATTTAGCGTAAATTCCTTAGCAGCTACCTGGAATCTGAGATTCAGGCAAAGCTGTTGTAGCCGTCCGCCGCACGCTCTACCTGCGTTACCTGCAACAAGAGACCAACTTCCACAGCCGTTTTCTACTGGGCCCCACGTGGCCCAGTAAGCATGGCTAGAAGTATCCCCCAAAGAAGCTTGGTCATCTGAAGAATACCCTAAACCTTAAACCCTAAACCGAATACCTCATGCATTCTTACCCACGAATTTCGAGGTTGTCCCCCTCCAGGGGTTTGAATACGCACCAAAACTTAAAACCTGAACCATGACTTTAGGAATCCGGAGGCAAGCCGCATGTGTCTATTCCTACTGCAACCTGATAGCGGTTTAGGGTTAAGGATTTTTGGTTTGTAGACCCAAAGACTGTGGAAACATTTCACTTGTGTAGGGCTTCGTGAGACCCAAATCTTATTTGCGAAGTCAAGGTTTGCTGTCCGCGCACGGGGATTCATGAGAGGGCTCAGAGGGTGAGGTAGAGGAAGGAGGGATATAGGGCTTCAGTCTCAAAATGATGAAGCCCACAATAGGGATCCTTTAACCTTTAACCCGCGTACCTTCCATTTTTTGAACCCCTGAGTTGAGGTTTCAGAATTTAGGGTTGCGCAGCGCCGGCAGCAAATGATTCAGACAGTAATTTCTCCTCACTGGCGGTAGACGTTTATCGCAAAGCACGATATGAGGGGCAAGCATGGACAAATGAATATGCTATCCTGAGGCCATCATGTCGATATATACATACATTTGTAGGGGCCTATATTCTTCCAACATCCTGCATACTCTGAACCCTACCTTACCTCACAGATGTCCAAAATGGTCTCCACAGGTGCTATCCCAGATTCACCAGGAGACTACGGTAACGGTGGGGGCGGTATGTAGGCCGCACACGCAAAAATCAATGCCTAAAAAACGCCGAGCGCCATGATTTTAGCAGTGACCTGAAGCCCTACACCCACTAAATTTCAACTTCGTAGCTTTCAGAACATCCATGAACATCACGCAAAGAAGCCACACCTAGTCACCCCTGCGTCCAAATCAGGAATGGCTAAGCTCCTTGCCAAGGGAACCTCGCTATATTAGGGAAGATGCTCAACGATATCTGGTACAGGCATTTGTGCTCGTGGCTGTGTCCCACCCACAACCCTAAATCCTCAAACACCAAACTGCCTATATCCTTAAACAAGGATACCGCGGCTAGGGCTTCGGGTATCCGTTCCCAGGGCCCTAAACCCTAAACCCTAAACCCTTCGCTTCTCGGATTTCTCCAAAGGCCTGAATAGGCTCTGTGAGGATTGCCGTCATCGGAGGGCCTTCGGCTGTCTGCGGCCCGAGAAGAGGTTTGAGTGTCTAGCGATCGGACTTTGGCGTCTAGATCCAGTATAGTACCGATGTCCTAAAGCCTATAGACTCTAGATATCCTCCATCCAATATAGCCCTGTTGGGAGCTTAACCATCTGGGGAAACCTAAACTGGAGAACCTGAAGGCCAAGGGGCTTCGCAACATGATCCTGTCATATCTACCCTGATACCACATGCAGCATGTCAAAGCGTTCTTGGACCTTACAAGGGCTTTCGTGCAGAAAGAGACATGCTCCTCAAGCTCGACTCCATGTAGAAGGCATTGCCCTAAACCCTTAACCCTAAACGCTAAATAGAATGCAGCATGCTATCAGTTCCTGCCCTCAGGGAATGGGTTGGGTACTGGGCTGCCTTAGGGACTCTGAGGATGTATGAGGGTTTAGGGTTTAGGGTTCTGGAATACCAAATGTGATACCTTTTTCTTGTACCTCTCACATCAAGAAATAGACTGGGTTGCTGCTTCAGGAACTTAGCTTAAGTTGCTACAATGGGGGAACCATATGAAGTATACTATTTGCAACCATTATGGTAACTTAAGGCCTCAGCCCCAAATCTTAAACCCGAAACCCCAAACCCTCAACCCTAGATGATATCCATCTCATGGGGGAGGCCGCTGGGAGCTTGAAGAGTTGCATCCTCATTATCAATGGGAGGTTGTTCTGTTCCCATTGCTTAGGGTTCAGGGTTTAGGGCTGGGGTTAAGGTTCAGGGTTTGGGCCTTAGGGTTTGGGGTTTAGGGTTCAATCCATTTCCGCTGGCCATCCTACAACCATCATTAAATATTTAGTGTTCAGGAGAATGCGCTATCACAAGCAGGCGGGGACAGGGACCCCGATTTCAGCGTTCGCCCCGGAAGCTGAGCTGAACATGGCCACTTGGAACCAACGTGGCCAAATCCTCCAAAGGAAATTCTACCCGGCTAATTGCGTACATCTACTTGGTATTGTTGGACAAGCAGAATGCCTGGAACGTTCCCTTTGACTGAAAGCCGCGCAACCCCACGTAGAAAAAACAAACTCTTGTTTGTCTTAGATGGGTTCTTTCGGAATCCAGAGGACTTGCTAAAGTTACTAAAGTGAAACATGAGTTCACTGACAAGATACTGCCTAAACCTTAAATCGTGTTCATCTGGCCATTCGACTCTTCGTCAAAGAAGTTGTTCAAAGCGTTCGTAGCGACCGTCAAGGGAGAAACCCAGCCCCAGGCTCCAGCATTTTACAATAACAAGGAGTTCCAAGCTTGACATGAAACAGAAGCACGATTTCTGGTGCAGTTGGTATGAGGAAGTTCCTGGCAAGCTTTTAGGACCAAAGGACGCCCACAAGGCATCTTATATGATATGAATATTTCTCAAAACAGAATTTGCACAGTCCGCATAGTATACTGTAGTACCCCCGAGAAACGTCCTTCTTGCAGAGACCCCGAGAAAGAACCTTAGGCGTGGGTTTCGCTCGGACTACAAGTGCCCTGCTTTGAAAAGGCCCATGCTCGTGTTACTTGGGCTGACATTGAATTGGGATCACAATGAAAATATCCTTAAGAGCCCTCGGCATAGGGATTATAAAGAGATTACAAATGGGAAGACCCTGAAGTCTTGAAGCATTGTGCGCGTTTTTTCTTTGAAGCCACTGTATCAGGAGCTATCTACAAGGCTTCCAAATTTGTGACTCTACCGTATTTCCTCAAAGCCCTCACCCTATGCAAGGCCTGAACCCCCCAAACCCTACTGATCAAAGCTTATTCCAGACAAAAACTTGTTCGGGAGTGCTTTTGGTAGCCCAACCCCTAGAGTTCGAACCTATTGTAGTCATCGGTTACGGCCTACATGAGGTTTGAGAAGGGCTCCTGTCATCTCCCTTATGTCCTGACCGGCCCGCTATTGTGATAATGCCTAAACTTTCGGCCTAAACCTTGAATTCCAAGCCCTACATATCCTTACAACCTTGTTGCTGTTACCACTACTGGCACGATTACTATTCCCGTAGCTGCTACTATTGAGGAGGCGTCTTTGTAGCCCCGCGGTGTACGCTACACATCCTGCATGACCCTAAGTACCTGACACCTTGAGAACTATGATTTTTATAGCATACGCATACCAAGTATAAGCTCCTACAGGAGTTTTGGCATCAACCGTATTCCGTGCATAACAATGCCTAAAAGCATCGAAACATAGTTCCATTTCATTTTCTTCGTCTTTTCCATTCAATTCTCCATTTGGGGTCTGGTCTAAACTCCTTTTATCCCCCTGAATAACCCCTATAATGCTCCTTTATGTAATCCCCTATATTTGCCCATTTCAGGAGGTTAGACTATACCTCATTTATGAGAAACTGCCACTTCCACCCCGGACGCCTTCTGATGTTGTGGGCTCCACATCCATCCTGGCAGGCTCTTGGCATTTTTGAGGATTTGAGAAGCTGGAAGGTCCCCCTAAACCCTGAACCCGAACCCACATAGACTTTCAAGAAAGGTTTCCTAACTTCAGAGAACCTGCATTTTTCAGGGTGGTGAAAATGTAAATTCCTAGGGGTTAGTGTCTGCAAGGGGCTTAGAGCTCAATACAAAACTTCATCTTGCGGGGGGTTCATCGCGAGTTTAGGGTTTCGGCTTTGGAGCATACTGACTACCAAGGTGCTTTCAGCTTCACTCGATCCCTGAGCCCTACACCCTGAACCTTTGAGTCAATCAGTTCAATCTTAAGCGTAAGGTGTAAGGTTGGGAAACGGATTTCAAGAAGAGGTTGTGCGCCTGTGGCTCTGGATGAAACACTCTTGGGCTCTCGCGGCGAGGCTGAGCAGGTACAGGGCTTTGTAGGTACGGCTTTTGATATAGCAGCTACGCAAAGCGAAGTTGCATGCGGCTACTTACGAACCTGCAACGCGTGCTATGGCAGCGGTGGGCGTACGTTCCCTGATTAAGCAGGATATCTTTGCAGAATGACACGCTTCATGCACACAGTGTGGGGTTGCAGCGTGCTCCACAGAATCTCTTGCACTGCCCGGCGCAAGATGCACTGTGCAGCGCATCTGCCAAATGTGAGTCTGTGGTTGCCAAATGTGGGTGTCATTACACAAGCATACTGTAGGAGCATAAATAATAACCAATATCAGTTTAAGGTCTATCAGAGGTACCCTATACCATAGTTCTACAACGAAGCCAGAACCATAGTCATGTCAATTAGTTAGCCCTTACATCTCCCTGAGCCAGCCAGGATTTGAAATTTTGCGTTCAGCATCAGAAGAACCCGACAAAAACATCAGCAACCTGTCCATCTTGTTGCCTAAGACTGACATCATGCCACTAACCTACACACTGTATTACTGTACGTAACTGCTTTGTAGCTGGACTTCTCGGAACCTGTACTTTATGGCTACGTCGAATCTGCGTTGAATTTCTCGTGATTGAATTTGAAGATGATTTCCACATCCAGCCAAGCATGTGGGCATGGCCTGACTGGACTGGTTAATGGATCCCCTGGTCAGCAGCACTTTCGAGAACTAAAGACCAATCCGGATGTAAAAAACAACCATCTCACAAGGTGGAAAACCTCGGAACCTCAACGTAAGGAAGCATCGAACATGGGGCCCTGACCTGGACCCAGCAAGTTCCGCTGGGGGCCCCGGCAAATCAGAGTCAGAGACGCACTCCACACTCAAGTCTTGTGAAGACTCGCTGGAATCGTCGGACTCCACGATGGCGGTGCTGCCTAGTGGGAAGGACGGAATCGAAATTTGCCACCGTCCACTCAGCGCTCAATCAACGTTACATTTAGCCCAAGCCATGGCTCTTGACATTAAATCGCAACAGACACTTTCAGAAGATGATGTGCTCCCTTCTGCCACGTATGACATCCTGCAAGATTTTCGCTGGTGGGTGGGTCGGAATTCGCAAGTCTGGGACTGACGAAAGGCAGACTTCCTAACTAAGTCTACAAAGCCGACAACTTTTTTTAGGGCTTAACTAGAGTTACGATTACCTCCGAGCCTGAAAGAGTAGCATTTTTCCCGGAACCAGCACTGAACGTTTGGGACGGGTGGGGGCCACACCTCCACTAAGACGGCCATTGTTGGCAGAGTGGGTTCAGACCTCAACCAAGTATTTGTAGAAATCATCACATCCCGTTGCAAGGCAATGCAGAATGTTTTCTGTTCAGACTTACCGTTAGTCTTCGGCGTGCGACGTGGCATCTAGCAGCTGTTATGACAGGAAATCCTGAAGACAATAATGTCGGCAATTTATGTGTACACATTTACAGTTAAAAGCATCCTTTCCAGCCCGACGAGAAAACCACCAACCAATGCCCCTGAATAAGCAACCCGTAAGGTATACACATTTCCCCAAAAGCCCTGAACGGTCTGAAACCCAAGACCACTCTCCTAAGGCCAATCCTAGACGCCTCGTAGCCCTCAGTCAGAGACATATTGAAGCCTTGCAGCCTAAACCCTAAACCCTTCATACAACCCTCGACATCCCTAGATGATCCCTATAGAATTCCTATATAACCCCTATAAACCCCGAATATCGTCCCCCAACCCAAAACTTCTGAGATCCTTTCCCAAAATATCTGGGGAATTACGATGATCCTGTTTGTGGGGACCCTCAAAAAAGGACTCCTTTCCTACTGAAACCCCCATATCTATGTTTCCCTGCAGGCTAGGGGGTTATACCGTATAACTAATTACAGCGCACAAGCTGTCCTCTCGCACCTTGCAGGTATAGAAAAACGACTCCTTGCATTCTTGAAGGTCCTGCTTATGATTCCAATCTACATCTGAATCTCGAACATATGTATCCGCCTATGCCTATACGTTGGGGATAATTTCTCCTGGAAACTCCAAAATGGAGCTACGGGTAGCCTAAGTCTACACCGACCCTCGTGTGCCTCGCGGTGCCGTTCCCGCCTCCGACAGCCTTCCCGAGCAAACGCATGTCATACAGCGGGTGGCTCAACTCAAGAGGGAGTACCAGGATAAGGGTTCAGGGTGTAAGGGTTCAGGGTTTGAAGGTTTTCTCCACAACTATAGTGGCTTCAGGCGTTGGAGGTGCCGGCTCAACTTATTCGGGTGCTAAGTAAAGGGGGCAAAGAGCCCTGCAATGATTGCTACAATCCAAACAATCCTTCCAGTGCGCATCCCTGTCACTCACTTCTTTCTGTCCTCTGTACCAGGCTTTGGGTATGGTCAGCTCGGGGTTTGGCATCGTAGCGCGTGGTGGTACTTTTCAGTACTTGACAGCCGTGTCCGAGTGGGTGTGTGAGCATTTTCGGATTTACGATGGTAAGCTACAGTAAACCATCAAACCTAGAAATAGGTCGCCATGAAAGTTGGCGCTTCAAGCCCTTTTTATAAGGTCCTAAGCTACATCTAGTACCGGCTAGTCCATGCCAACGAGTTAAACGGCTCACAATTTCCAAAACTATCCTTGGGATATGCAGAGTGAAGTGTCCGCCTGGGGACATGTTTGGAGCTTCACAATAGGAGCTAGAAGCTTGGCATTAATCCCTCACTTGAACTATAGTCTAAACTCCTACTATCCCCCTTTTATAACCACTGTAGTAAGCCCCCATGTAAACCCCTATATACCCCCCTTTAAGGAGTTTAGACTCCCGCCCAAGTGACATTTCAATTTTGTGGCCTGGAAACAATGAGCGAAACTCAATGCCTTCAAGCTCACCTGGACCTGTGCAGGCTAAGCCCCGAAAAGCAACGACGGTTTTTTCAGAAAACACTCCCACATGCTAGTAGAGGGGAAGTTAAGATTGGGATGCTCATTGCTGTTACGGCGATCAGATAGGAAAGCTGATGTTTCCCTCTGCTTTCTGGGAAAACCTTGGAAAGTCTTTTCACAGGCTCGAAGCCACGGAGGCACTTACGATATTTACATCCCCCTTCCGGGGTGACCTGCACAGGGCCAAAAACTTGCTCCCACCCCAGGAACATCAGAGGGTATTGCTTTGCTCACAAGGAACACCAAGATCGGATTCTGGACAACTATCGTAGCTACTACTTGCCGCAGTTGTGAAGAATCACCCTCGCTGACTGTTACCACTGACAGCGAGGAACAACAACCACCTGAACCCCATCAACGTTTATGCAAACCACCCTCAAATGGACCCTCAAAGAAAGAAGCAATCCCGGATCTCAGAACACTGCCTGACTCCGCAGGTGAAGGTCTCTGGCGTAACCTCGCCACTGTCCTCGGGGAGGAGCGGATGGCAGCCAGGGCTTCAACTTATCCGGGCCAAATCTGCGTAGAGTAGGACTTGGAGGCACCGTATCTCTTGTTGGTTTGCGGATTTTCGTGCTTGCTTGCGGTTCAACTGCTGGCTTCAAACACGGCCCTCTTACAGAGTGTCCTGCACGAAACAAACAAGCATAGGGAATTTCACACCGGGAATTTCACACCAGCTCAGGCTTCTCGAAAGCATGCTACTTTCGCTAAGTTTCGCGCACGCATGCTCAGGTCAACCCTGAAGCAAACTTAGCACGTGCACACTTTCTCCAATTGTGAACACCCTGGCCAAGACAAGATGGAAGGCATCTGTCGGCTGCTGGCCACTCCCCTTACAACAAGACACTCTGCGTGGGGCGAAAATGAGCAGAGCGCTTCCCCGCCCGCGAGCATCTGACGATGTGGGGGCGGGTGGCTGGGCAATGAAATCCTTCCAACACTGCTGCAAGTTTTGCCAGGCGAAGCACGTTTACCCGCTACATCATGCAACCTGAGGCCCTAGACAGAAAAATCCCGAACTGCACGATTTCCTGTAATTATCCTGTTCTTCCACGAGCGCAAAACTCGAGACAAACCTCTCATCAACTGAAAGCCTGCCGTCATGACGGCCTGCTGAATGCTTCACTACGGCCCACCCACACCTTCCAAATGCCTATAGCGGGAGCCTCTCACCTCCAAATTAATGGGGATATGGGGATAATGGAAAGGAAAATGGAAACTACAGGGATTATAGGGATTATAGGATATATATATATATTGGGGTGATATAGGGACAATGGAAAAGAAAATGGAAAGTACCATTTAGGGTTTAGTATGTCACGTATTCTTATGGGTCTTTGAGGTGTGCACGTAGGATCTAATGACTAATGCTCCCAAGAAGGGGTTTGGGTTCGGAGCTAGCTACTAGCAAGGTACACTTCATCTTCAGAATGCTTCAGCAGCAAGTGAAGCACTGCTTCTCAGAAGCTTTCTTGGAGAGCCACCAGCCCCCATGCCCTGTACGCAATGCACTTGAAGCCCTATTTCAGTGTCCGAAAGAATCTCTCGTACTAGGCCAAGGGGTCATGTACTGAGTGAGGATAATTTCGGGATTGCTCGGAGAATTACATTCTCATGTCCCTTGATGATTCAGCACATCCAAAGTGAACAGTGTCAGTTTGGTGCCTGGAGCAATTAAAGAGACAGTCTTCTTATGAGATACTATAGCTAAAAGAGGGCGACTGCCATCTCACCCTCTGCTTGAGACTATAGTATCCCCACATAACGCGGCTCAAGTGAGGCAAAGACTCCACGGTATAGAAGACTGAAAAAAATGGCAACATCATTTTGAGGTCTCTCTGAAGTACCCTGCATCGTAGTTATTCAAGGAATGTTGGAGCATACTATTGGCCATTACTCGGCCCTCTGCACTAAGCAGTAGCACGTTGTTCAAGAAGGCCTGGATTGTCTGAGAGCCTCAGGTCTCGCAAGTGCAGTCCTCAATATAGTGTCGATCATTTGAAATCTATAGTGTATGAAACCTGTATACCCTATAACCCTAAATCCCCCCCAAATCTGAGTCCCAAAGAAACCTGTCTCATAAGCAATTTCATGAATTCGAACACCTAAACATAGAGTCCCAAAGCACTAAGCCCCGCTACCCTTCAGTTTCCTCTGCCCTTCAAGCTCAGCGGCTGTGGAGAGAAGAGAGTTGCTGTGCGTAGGGCTTGGTTCGGCTCCAAGTGTCGCCCTTATAGCTCAGATTGCCAGAATCTCTTGTGAAGTGAAGGGCTGAGGGCGTGCAGATATGTATATATGTATATATACATTTGAATATATATATATGTATACACACATAATATAACTATATTCATAATTATATACATATAAGTATATGTATATAAGGCTTAAGGTTTGGGGTTGAGTTTGGGGGCTACAGTTTGGGGCTTAGAGGTTGGGGCTATAGGCCCTGGGGAATAGTTGAGATGCAAATAGAAAGAAAAATGAAACATGAAATGGAAACTGGGTGTACATAGGGATTTGCAGGGTCTGTGAGGGTAGCGGCCTCGCGCATGCTTTATCTACTATACTGACACAAAGCATCCCAGAATAGCTTGGGGGACCCTGGGACTATAGAGAACGCGAGGAGATGGGGGAGTCAGGGGCATTGAGCCGGGTTTCGAACGGATTCCCGCGTGTCCAGCAAGGAGATCCCCGGGTTGTGGGATAAGTTTGAGGATTTCCTGTGTGGTCCAGAAGGTCTCTCCATGTCCTGTTTAGCTTCATCCCTAGAAACAGCCAGGAATATCATGCGACTTACTGCAATAGTTACTGCACGCAGGATCTGCATGCAGCCTTCTTCGTGAAGAGGCGTACTGACTGCAGAATCCAAGCATGAAGAGTGTGGTGCCACAATTGCGTTTCAATGTTGAAGAAGAAAATCTGCCCCAAAAGCCACCTCACGCTGCGAAACTACGTAGCTACTTCAATCATTAGAAGGCCTGCCCGTATTCTCCACGCAGGAATTATGATCGCGCAGAAAAGAAATTCTTCAACCACAGATTGTGCATCTAGCTGTTGCGTTGCTTAGCCCAAGATGTACTGACTGCAGTTTTGGTGGGCCTATATATACCCCAAACGGCTACATACAGGTTACCCGCTCAGCTACTACTTGTACCACAGAAATGGCTTGCTAAGCTCGCCACGCGCGCCCAGAGCGCATCGACGGCTCACTCCTAAATGGGCTGTTCAGGTGGTTTAGGGTTTAGGGCTCAGGGGTTTAGGGTTGGGGTTGGCTTGACCATGTGAAAGCAAACCTTTTGCTTCATGAACCCAAGCCCTTCCTTGTTGAAGCCTATACACGAAGCTCCTAGGAAGATGTTCAGCTCAGTTCCATACTGAGCCTTACACCAAATTCACACCCTCTAAGTGAAGGTTCGGGGGCTAAGGCATTGGGTTTTAGGCTTAGGCTTTGTGGGTGGTGCTTTGGGGTGACCAAACTCGCGTATTAGTCGTAATTACAAGTCATTTAGAAGTCCGTGCGGCTTTCTCAGTCAAGGCCGCGACACGCAATGCTGAAAACAAGAATCATCTCCCTATGATCCCCATATGAGCTATGATCTGAACTTCTAGTATCCCCCCTCATAGCTCCTATAACACTCCCCTAGATAATCCCCTGTAAAACCCCCTTCAAGGAGTTTACACTATCGCTCATATATCCCTCAGGTCCCACGGGCCGCATCTGGAGAACGCCCCAGAGCGCAATGGCCGCCATGCAGGAAAATACATTGCAGACATTTTTGCGCAGGCCCCATGTACAGTCAACCCATATACATATATATATATAGTCCCCGTTAAGTAGATAGAATATGGGGTTTATGGGGATCTTCTTATAATATACCCAAAGCCACATTCTCATATTCTATCTACTTAAGGGGGACTAAGAGCCCTAAACCCAACACCCTATATAAGGATTCCCTACGACCAAGACCCTCCCAATTGGCAATATGATCATACTCTCTATCGGAGGGTATAGTTATCATTATTTTCACGGATTTCAGTCCGTCGATCCATCAAGTGCAGGGCATCCTTGGGCTCCCAAATGGTTAATCGAGAATAAATTATCGGGGACGATAGTTCGAAATACCACTCAATTCGTGGATGATGAAGAAACACTAACAACTAGTTAGTTGCTCCTGGGCTTGGATTCCACTGGTAACTCCTCACAACTACAGCGGTGGGGTTGCAGAATTAGCATCCTTGCATCTGTTGAGGCTCTTGAGCACCGCTGCATGCACGCCTGCCCCTATTGTCCTTCTTTTCTGCCTTTGGTATCTTCGACCCCCTGAACCCAATCTCCGAAAAACAAATGTCATTCTACGAGACACTCAACCAGCCATAAATTACAAAGCACAAAGCCCAAAAACGTCAGCCCTGACGCGCCTCCTGCCTATATACTACCATCTTTGCAGCAAGGCGGCGTTTGTCTTGCCTGAGGCACCTCACAAGAGGTAGGATGAGACGTACCGCAATACCCTAGCTACCCTATTCCTTCAAGTTTCCCGGGATATACTCAAAGAGCTGTCACCCAGCCGCACACACTGCTACAGTGACCCTCCATTTACCACCACGCTTACCAACAGCACCGCCGACACCAGCACTGCCGCCAGCACCGCCGCCAGCACTGCCGCCACCACGACGACGACGACGACGATGACGACGACCACCAGCACCGAAACCACCTCCACCACCACCGCCGTCGCCGCCACCGCCACCGCAACAATCACCGCCATTGCCGCCACCCCAATAGAAAAACAGAGCACTTGCAAGCCAGCAAGTCGTCTGTAACGCCCTGGATTTCCAATTGAAATTATTGTTAAAGCCGCACCCTTACCTAAACCCAAAAGCCAAAACAAAACTGGTTCACATTCTGAAGGTTGGCGCGTGCAAGCAAGAGCATGGACAAACGGCCACCTTCTCTTCTTTCGAGTTTTGCCGGCTGACTGCGGGACTGCGGTTCGGGCGAGGCCTCAGCACGCAGGCTCGACGTGAGGTCTTGCTGGCTTTGCCGCTCAAGCCTGGGGCCTGACATGAGCATGCCTAGCCTCCTCAACTTTAACCCCACAACCGGGTCCTTACTGGAGTGTTGTTCGCTTTCTTGATGGCTTCATACCCCTCATTGGGTAGCAGCACAAAGCCTCAAACAACCCCAAATGCCTTACGACCGTGATCAACCCCAAACCTTAAATTTTTGAAGGAATTATAGGAGTATGCCCACCTGAGATGATCGAACTTCATATGAGCTACGGTCAAAACTCG
>CAJNIZ010012547.1:15552-34957 GCA_905231905.1 Symbiodinium pilosum | reverse complement strand
GAGTATTGACTGTGGCTCATATGATTGTTATTCTAAGTATCCCATGGGTTAGCTCCTCCCGAACTTCTCCAAATCCAAATGTGTTATCCCTTGCTGGTTTGTGTCGCGCGACGACAGCTCCCTGCCACCCGAGGTCGACAGGCTCGGCAATTTTACCTTTGGATATCTTTGGATGTTCTACGCTTGCGAGGAATAAAGGAGTGCGTTCTTGAGTTGGCTGTTGCGGGGTTTGCTTGCTAGGGTCGGTCTGGACGTCCTGTAAGAAATCACTTGCTATGGCTTTATAGGGGGTTAGAGGGGATTAACCAGGACACATGGGAGTTTGCCTGCTTGCTTGTCCTTCAAGTCGGAAAGCGGGTATATGGACACACATTCTAATACGAACCCAAGGTCAAAGTAAAGTAAAGAAATGTCCAGTGCACCTTGGCTTGCAGTGACATTCCCGTTTACACAGCCTCTCAGGGTCCAACACAGAAAACTTCCACCCGTGCAGGCGCCTGCTCCTTCACTCAACCCGATCTGGCGAGCCGCAGCGAGATATATCCATAAGCCCCGAGGCGCACCCGAATGTCTTTTTGATACACGCTCAGCCAGATCTACGTAATCAGGGCGCTCTTACCATTTGAGCCAGAACGTCCCCTCACGTGCTTAGACGCATTTAGCGACCTGGACATGTTCTGGCTGGAGCACATGGCCTTGCCTCACATGTCTCCCAGACTCATTTCCAACTTTTCGCTCACTCCCAGTCACGCCCGCAAGGTGTCGTAGAATTACTCCCGGGCAGCAGGACGTGAGCCAGAGCGGGCTGGAACCATGAGAGGGCGGAAGGTCCCCTCACGCAAGTCTATATTTCTTGTAGCGAAATTCCCAGCCAGATCTGGTGGCAGCTCACATCCAAGACCCTCCCCGCGCGCAAACACGAAAGTCTTATGGATATGCATTCAGCTACATGTGCGTAG
The DNA here is from genome assembly GCA_905231905.1 of Symbiodinium pilosum. NCBI lineage: Eukaryota > Dinophyceae > Suessiales > Symbiodiniaceae > Symbiodinium > Symbiodinium pilosum. Next base: position 33,998 of record CAJNIZ010012547.1, on the reverse strand, counting down.
TCAGGGTGCTTTTACCACGTGAGCCAGCACGTTTCCTCACGTCAACCTTACATTTTGCTTGGGCGCATTTAGCGACATGTTCTGTGGGGAGCACGTGGCCTTGCCTCACATGTCTCCCAGACTCATATTTCATGCCTTCCACTCACTCCCAGTCCCGCCCCCAAGGTGTCGTAGAACTTCTTCTGGGCAGCAGGACGTGCGAGAGAGAGCTTAAGGAAGGTCCCCTCACGCAAGCCCTATATTTGTTTCATCAAAATATCCAGCAAGATCTGGTGGCAGCCCACATGACCCGCTGCGAGATGAATCTATGAAGCGGCCCTTCGGCCCAGATCGTCCCAGGGCGCAAACCCAAAAGAATTTTCGATGCGCTTCGGTATGGGCAACTTTGAAGAGCAGCACATACCCCTGAGAGTAGTAAACGGGTGGTCTTGGTGGTGTGATGGGAGCCATGGCGCATGCATAGTTCTGTGAGTCTGGGACCAGCGAGCCCAGCTCCTTTCTTGCCGCGCATTGATGCCGCAGGGCCATGTTTGAAAAATAGTTAAAAGCCCTCAAAGCCCTGAGATTAGTAATTGGTCGGGTTAGTCTGGAGACTAACGCGGGCTCACAAAGCGCGCTTCCGTCTGGCACGACCAAAACCCTAAACCCCAGTTTATGGAACCTACCATGTGTGGCAGGCTGAAGTTATCTGGGCGAGGCTTGGGCCTTCTTCGGTAGTATGTTACAGTCCTGGTTTGGCGTTTACGGGTTTCAGGGTTTGGGGGTTAAGGGTTTGGGGGTCTGGAATTCAGGGTTTAAGGGCTTGGGGTTTAAGGGTTTAGGGGGAAAATACTGAGACCCAAGCGTCAGAGCCTCTAGCTTTGCACGTCCATCCCAAGCACAGTAGGCCCATACAACAACCCCTAGAACTGCGCAAGAACACTGAACCCCAAAAACAAGAAACCAGCCTTAAGCCTCAAAAATCAGGTTTCTGATCACACTAGACCCAAACTCAATGCGTTCCTGCATATTGCTAGAAAGCCAAGGAGGGACTCCAGACCTGCCAGCCCCCCACGTGAGCGTAAGGGTTTCGTCATAAGCCTTCAACTAGCCCAATGTAAAGCAATTGCGATACACTCTAGGCCCGAGGTCAACGTCAAAAGCTTTCACAGGCGGCCGCGTGACTGGGCATGTCAGCTTTAATCGCGGACCTCAGATGAGGGGTTTTTGTAAAGAGCGCAGTATGGTGGAATTGAGGAAGGCAAGAGCATGCTTACCTTTTTCGGCCTATCTCATAACTCAAAACTCCCTTTCGGAGAATAAGCATGCTAGGTGCTCCACTTCTCAAGATAAGTTGTATAGAACCCTGAGTATGAATCCTTTTACTTTGCACGCCCTACATATCTGCAAAGCCCAATGGAAGTTCCTTGTTGAGAAACCTCCACATATGCTCCTGGAGCTGCAGTCGGCCAAAAGCAGTACACTTATCGAAAGCAATAAGCCGTGTAAGCCCACCTAAACCCCTAGACATTGTAACTTTAGGATTTAAATGCCACCAGATTCTGGGTGATACTTTTCTGCAGCAGGGATTCCTCAACCCATCTCTTGCAGGGATACAACAGCGCCTCCTGATGCAATTTCCTTTTTTGCCGTCAGTACTCATGTTATTAAGAAATTAGGTTGCCTTGCCAAGAATGTACAATTGCAGGTCTGTGGCAATGTCCTCATACCTCAACCTCAGGCAGAAGCCGAAGTGATGAGCAATATCATACCCTAATAATACAATGACTGTTGTCGTATGGAATAGCTTTCCACGTCACTGTATTGGAATGATTGGGGCTCCTACCTTCGATCCCTATCAAACCTCAGTTTACATGTCATCTTAGAGAAAAAGAAACTAATACTTCAGGTGCCAACCCTAAACCCTAAACCCTAAACTAACATTTCAGGTGCCAACCTCGAAGCACTACGTAAACCCTAAATTGGGTACCGCCCCCCCCGCCCACCCACCCCGTAATGCCTATAATAGGGGTCATTTTAAAGGCTTTCAATAACTATAGGAGAAGTACAATGATCCAACTGTTGCAGAGCGGGGGCAGTAGCCAACCCTTAACTGTGTGGGCTCTTACATACAAAAGGCTCGGCTTTGCCAAGGGGCTGCGCCGGCTTGTATCAAGCCTCGGAAATACTTGCCAATGGTTGGCAGGACAATGGAAACTATCATATCCGTGGGGGTTCTCTGGGGGCTACTATAAGGTCTATTCCTACTGTCCCTAGACTAAAACCTAAACCCTGATCCCTAACACGGCCGGCGTACTCAGCATGGAACCCTCAGGCCCAAACGCTGAACCCCTCTGGCTCAGTCTTTGGGGGCTGAGGTTTCATGGGTTAGTTCAGCATGTTGAATTGCCTTATACCTCAGCTACAGCCCAATGGCTTGCAATTGGGTCGTATAAATACACGTGGTCCTAGAAGCAGGCTGCGCGGTCTATGCTGCAGGTTTGCCTACCTACTATGGAGAAAACTGCTAGGTGTCAGGTGAAGAGTCGCCATGTGGCTGCAATTGCCTAAAACTTACATGGGGAGAATGGCAAGTATACAAGGGCAATGGAAGGCAGATAAAGGTAAGCCAGCAAGCTGGACATTCCTCAGATACTGCCATAAGTATACTTATAAGCCATAAGTATGCTAGTACACCCCCTTCTCATCCAAACATGTCACTGAAATCCACGGGAAAATGCATTCAGCAGCTGATTTCTTGTGCATGCTGTAGCCTCTAAACTTTCTCCAGTCCCAGACCCCTCAAAGGATCCAAAAAGGGACCCCCGAAGTGATGCCTCATTCTTGTACTAGCCCCACCACCCCTTAACAACGAATCGTCCATAACGGTACTATATCGGGAGATTTGTTAATTTGGGGGGTTGGGGGGAGGTGAGTTCCCGCAAGGATGTGATAAGAAATGGCTGGCCACGTACTGGAGCGCAAAGAGGAGTGCCGTGTTGGGCTGCTACTCTGTGTCTGAGATGTACCTGGGTTTAGGGTTTGGGATTTAGGGTAGGGTTTACGGTTTAGCCATCAAATAAGGGTTTCTCTAAGTAGGGCGCCTGAAGGGATGCTAAAGATTTAGGAATCACGGATTGTGGGCATCCCCATTGAAGATTCTGCGGCGGCGATTTGGGAAATAGTTCTGCGATTTGTCTTTTGCTGTTGCCATGGGCTCCTGAAGTAAACTTGGAGCAGAATATGGTGTTCCGAAAGTTAGGCTCCCTTCTTGGGGATTATAATGCTTTGGGGTTCATATTATTAGGTTCCCCCTATTTATGGAGACTCCGATTTATTCGAGCCCAGGACTCAAATGAAGAGCAACAAGAACTTTACTAACTCCAGGACTTTTCCGAACGGAACTTGGTTGTAAGGCTACAAGGACTATGAAGCCCTCAATGTAATTGCGTTCCAGAACTCCACGTAACGCTATAATGAAACATACGCCGCCCAAACCCCATTCTAAACGAGTAGGCACCTTACAGTACGCTCCCCCACCACACACATAGGGTCCCTTCCAACAGGGTATAGAGTTTAGGGTTTTAGGTCTGGGGCTAATGGGTTAAGTTGGACGTCCCTACTCAAAGCTCTACTTATACTCTAAGAGCAACGCGCCATCAAATCCCTTCTAGCTCTCGAGTTTTTACTTTGACTTCCAAGCAAGCAGGCATAGTACGAAACACCAAGGTCATCTGTAGCAACAGTCTCGACATGCTGTAGGATATAGTGTCTGGTTAGAACTTAGGTTCTTCCCTACCTAGGACTTAACAGGGAATCAACGGAGGAATGAATCACAGAAATTCGCAAGGGTTTCGAATGTATGGAGCAGGGTTTAGGGGCTTAGGGTTTAGGGTCTGGGAATGTGTGCTCAGCTGTGAGGGAAGAAAGGGTCATCAAAGGAACCGGCTTGTGCACTTCACGACAGAGTACCATGCAACGCCTGTCTACAGCAACACACGACTCCGACGCACAAAGCGTTCTCAACTGGAAATCCCGAAGCCCTAGACCTACATCCTTGTGGCGGTTCCTCAGCCTCTTCCAGGGGATTCTGCAATTACGTATTTGAAGCGCCAAAAAGATTATGCGGTCCAAACATCCGAGCTCTCTTTTTCCCTCCCATACAAGTTGATTTCCAAGAAAGTTGGAGGCGCCTGGCCATGCAACAAGGAAAAAAGATTATCGAAGTCTTGGGAGGTGTAAAAAAGGCACTAATCGTGAGCATGAATTAAAAGTTTTGAGGCATGCAAAGGCCTGATCATTGTACGTACATCAAAACTCTAGGCGCTGTTCCAGACGGAGCCCTAATTCTACATCAAAAAACTTCAAACCCTGAACTATGTACCGCAAAACCCAAAATCCTGAAGGCAACGAAGTAACGTGTAAAGCCAACAAAAGCCCAGACGCATCACCCTGAATCCCAAATTCAACGGTCTAAACCCCACGACCCTATACCAAAACTCCAAATCCTAATGCCGAGGGCCTAAACTCCAAAGCCCCAAACCCCAATCCCAAACTATCCTAAGAGTTAGGTCAAAAACCCAAAGCTCAATCATACCCCTCAGCAAACATGGGAACCAAAAAGAGTTACAAACACTACGTGCTGTCAATTTGAAATGGGCTATATGGGCTTCCATCTTTGTTTAAGGGAGGGTATATGACCCTGAATCAATGTCCAAAATGCTAAGCCAGAAGCTCTGATCCAACCATAAACCGAAGCCCTCTAACCTGGTCGTTCTTTGCTCTTCGACGGGCTGGCGCTCTGCGCCTTCGCTGGGACCTTGGCAAGCTCTGGCACGGAGAGAAGATGGATTCATGGGACTTTCGAAAAAAAGGGAATGCCTTGAAAAAGTACTGAAGTGCGTGAACGTCTTGAGCAGTCACAGCCTACGCCTTGCTGGTGTCCAAGGTAGAAAGGGGGAGAGGGGAGTGAATCGCACAAAATACCTATTCTCGAAAGTAGTACCTATAACTGCTCCCCCGTTTCGGGTTATCGGCATCAGTAAACGACCTGGAACCCGATTATGAACCACCAACAGGTAGGGAGTCCATCTTGCCCGCCTCCTGGGAGTTGGGGTTACCAACGCCCCCCCCATTCCCAATTTCCCTGTAATTGTCCACTTTCTTTCCACGTGATTCTCGATTTTATTCTTTGCAACAGCTGGGTCGTGGGACTGCTCAGGCCGTCGTCTACCAAAGCCCTATGGACCCTCACTCTGTGGGCCACTTGTACTCTGCATGGCCCTTAATTAAAGGGACCCTTGAAACAGTTTCAGAAGGCATTGCAGCTAGGCACTCGAGAAAGAGAGGGAGAGAGACGGAGCTTTACTTCCAGCTTCAGAGGGGAGCTTCTCAAAGTAGTCCGTATAGAATCCACAAGGGAAACCAAAATCGGCTTGCACTCCCAACATATCCCTGGGATTTCTACAAAGGTACCTAGAATTGAGAGAACGACCTAGAGGTACTTTGCTGCTGCTAAGGGGCCGCATTCACCTCAGTCTCTCGGGATTCGGTGAGAAATGACGGACAAATCCATGTAGAATGTGGATTGGGCTAAATAATCGGATGGTCCCTATTGATGGTGCACACAAAAGCCGCAACAATCCATCGTGATGCGCTCAAGATGAACGCAAACTTTCCAGCATCGCTTCGGCACAGGACCTCCGGGATTCCACAAACTGTAGGAGCACCCTGTGAGCTCAAAGGACATTCCCACAAAACACGCACACACAATCGAGTACGGTTTCTGGCAGTTAGACCTGATAGGATTGTAGCGTCATTGCAAAATGAAACCGATAAGCCGATAATCCTACCCTGCATTGGGGACAATCGTATCCCCCCAACAAGTGCCACCTAATAGAGAACTCCCAGTTGGGTTGAAGTCGACCCGTTGTGCTGCACCTGGCCAAGAACGGTTCTTGCTCAAGCGATGGTAAGGACAGTCCAGTTTTCACGCTTCCTTGCAGCTAAAGAGAACGATAGCTTTGGGTGTAAGCATTCTTGAAGCATGATCCAGCCACGGCCCTTCTATGCAGGGAACCCCAAGAATCAAAACAAATTGACAAAGCCCCATCTGGACAAGTACTTCAACAGTATGGCTGGCTGGCTATACGCCCAGCTTGTGGTCGGAGGCCTTGCGCTGACTCTACATCCAACCCATGCTTGATCCTAAATTGCTGGCTTCCAGGCAAGGAATCCACTTGACCTTGAACCGAGAAGCAAGCATATTGTAGTATTTCCGGCCTAAAGCCTTGTAATTTGAGTGCTCGGGCCCATATTTGAAGCTTTAAAACCCTAAAAATTAGGTACTTGGGCTCATATTTGAAGCATTACAACCCCACAAATTGGGCGCCTAGACCCATATTTCAAACCTTAAACCCCCAAACAATTTGGGTGCTTAGGCCCATATGTGAAGCCTAAGGCCCCATAATTTGGGTACTTGGGGGGCCCATAGGACATAGGAACTGAAGCCGCTAGGAGCAGACAGAGAGAAGCTGCAGCCAAATCGCGGATGACAGGCCTTGAATGATTCAACATGACCCGAGTCAGAGTTAGGGTGTCGGGGCTTTGTAGAGACTACAACAAAACCTAGGCCCTAAGCCCTAAACTGTGTATGTAAAGGAAAGGAATCAAAATCTAGTCACCAACAAGTTGTACCGATATCTCCCTTGAATTAAGTATTTTTCGAACTTTTTGTCCATAGCACATAGCAACCATAGCTTCAAAAAAACATATGAGCCATAGGCTAAACTCCTAGTATCCCCCTTAAGAATCCCTATGATACTCCCCTATGTAGCTCCCCTTCAGGGAGGTTAGATTATGGCTCATAAACCAAGCTCATATCCAACAGCCGCCCAGAGGCCAGGTAGATGAAGGGCAGCCTCGCTTCCGCCGGAGCTTCGTGCCATCCACGTGCCACTGATCGGTGTCAGAGGCCGAGCAACTCGTCTTGTCAAAAGGGCCAGAAAACTGAGCTTCCTTGAGTAGAAAGACTCAAAGGAGCTTGGGCTAGGGATTTGGGTATGGTTGTGTTGATTGAAAAGTTGGCCTGCTGGGCTGGGAAGGCCTCGGCTTCCTTGCTGGTGCCGTTCTTCGGTTCTGCGCCTGACTTCTGGCAGCTTAGTTTACCCACAATTGAATGCCTGCACTGGCTGCTCCGCAGCACGGGCAGTTCTGTGCCGAAATGGCCATCGGTTGGTTGCCAAGGCTCCAAGTCACTGCTACAATGATGCTGGTAGCTCTGTGCGTGACGCGTGGGTCACAAGACATTTGCCCAACCCTAGGCTGCGCAGACTCCACCAAGCCGAAGTTCGTGCAGAAATCTGAAAGGGCAAGCTATTCTGTCCTTCTTACGTTCACACATCTCTGGGGCTTCTTTTTTGCAGGGCCCTTTTTAAGAGACTCCCCATACGGGCAGTTGAATCCCGAACATTATGCTGAACAAGCATCCAAGCCCACCTATTTTTTCCCCAGGAGGGCGCAGACTACATCATCTGCAAGACCGTCGGAGAAGTGTCAATGCCAACTGGACATGAAGGGTTGGACTAGGATGTTACACATTAAAATGCGCATGTGCAACTAAGACACTGCACAAATAGCATGACACCTATGCAAGCGCACTCTCAGCAAAGTGGTTAGCAACCATTGTTCGGAATTCAAGTAGGCCCTTATGGCGGGCTGCTTCAAGTCTACGTCCCTTGTGAGATCCTTACACAGGAATTGTAGTTTGTATATCTCAGGGCTGAAGAACTGTTTGTTAGTCCTGAAAGACTATCAATTGAGGTCCCTGGACGAAAGACCCTTCGGAAGCAGACACCCAGAAGACTTCCCAAATGAGCTTACTGCGTCACCATATCCAAACTTGGTGAAACACCACTGCATTATTCCAAAAAGGTCTGGTGTACATCTGGGCTCTTTCAAACCTAGACCCTCCAAGTACCCTTAAATGTGGGCTACAGGGTCCTCAATAACAGGGGGTAGATGGACGTATTGGAACAGGATGCTGTATGGGTTCCTCATCATAGTCGTCGTAGTAGTCGTCGTCGTAGTAGTGATAGTAATAGTAGTGCAAAGGAGTAGTAGCAGTAGCAGTAGCAGTGGCAGTGGCAGTGCAGAAGCACTAGCCCTCAAGTCTTCAAACATGTCCCGAGCTGAGGCAACAGCGGAAGAGAGACGTAGAACCTGGCTGTTCCAGGTTCTCTGAAGGGAGGCGCAGTAAGTCAGAACGGCAGTGAGGATGGTATCCTGGCCTACCCCCAAAAAGCATGGAAGCCCTCATGGACCGACTGCTTTGAAGGGGACGATATCCAGGTTTCCACGGGCTTGCTTGCTGGAAAGATGGTGAATTCAGGGGTGGTTTAGAATTTGGGCTTTTTGGGGTTCCAAACTCTAAACCGCTTAGGAGACGCAAGCTCGCTGCAGACATCGCAACAGGACCCTGTCGAGGTGTTTGCAAGCACGGTTTAGACACTGCGGGACCCAAAACATGCCAGTAACGCAACAAATGGCAGCCCAAAATCAACAGCAGAAGGCTCTTTAATCCTACACCCCACACCGTGAGATTATGAAGTCTTGGTTACTAACATCTATCCAGGTCAGCCTGCTCCTCACATAATAACTCAAAGCCCAGGGCAGAAAAGCAGACTGCAAAGATTCGGCAGCTTCAGAAGGAACGGAGGCCTCCCAAACAAAACCAGGAAAAACACAAGAATCCTCTCCCCCTTATCAAAACACCCGCATCCCCCAATAAAAACACCCAAAGTACCACAGCTAAATATTAGGGAAATAGTGATTTAGGGGAGTAGCTCAGGTATCCTGATAGCCTAAATTAAACCCCAAACGACCCAATCAATTAGTTCTAAGAGGTGGGAATTACGTGCTCCAATAGATCCTTGCATAGGAGTCTGTCAAACTTTGGGATTTTTGGGAAATCTTCATCTGAATGTGGCCCTATGGATTTGGCTCCACAAGTACCCAGGGAGGAACCTGAACGTTGACAAGCCGCTATTTAGTCTACCTGGTGCTTTGTAGAGCCAGGAAATGAGAGAGCATGGATCCCCGTAGTGTACATCATGTTTCCGTTAAGTTCCCCTGCATTCCTGTAACCCATATGCCTGGTCTACCAAGCACCTGGGACTGACTTCAAATATCTTCCTTTCTCCCCTGAATTCTGTGTAACCTCGAGGTTATAGCAGATCAGAACCCTCCACAACACTCAAAGACAGAGCATGCTTCAGATCTACCTGATTACACAGAGGCTCCTGTGTAGTTGCAGTGCTTCTTTGGGCGGTGTACCATAATCCCCTACCGAAAACGCTAAAATCCCAACAAGGAACTAGATAGGAGCCTTTCCCAAAGGGTCCTAAGTACCCATATGGGGAATACTTACCCAAACCATAAAGGAAATTACTACTACAGAAACCATGCTTTGTACCATACAGGTACTTTGGACCCTTTGGGTTTGGGTATCTGAGATTTGCACTTTCTCTGTCGCATCCGCATGTGGTGCATCTCGGGTGGAGCCTGGCGCGTCTGATTACCAGGACTGTCCAGAACCGGATCATCCAAAAGCTTACCTCCGGTTAGCAGAGAATGAACGAAAGGGAAAAGAACATGGGAACTAATAGTAATTGGGAGTAACAAAAGGGCTACAGCAAGGACCCATTCTACCAAGAGGTAAGAAATGCCTGAGAAGTAGTTTTCCTTTCCCCACTCATGGTCTTTTTCCTTGAAATCTTTATACCTTGAAAAGTCAGGGGAGGGGGAACATCACTGTTGAGGAGGGGAGGTTGTGTTGTTAGGGGAAGGAAGCTGTTGATAATTACCTTCTTTGTGCTGGCATCGGTAGTATCTGATGCTACGCGCTTACCTTCATCTCATTTTGAGATCTCTCGAACAGCTGAAGCCCGGCAAGTCCTTGTACACCAAAGTTGTCAAACGTGCAGAAGAGAAGCTCCTAGAAGCCACCGGTACTGCCTACTAAAGAAGCACTTTCAGTTTGTAGTCCCCCTTAAGTAGATAGACTACGGCTTTGGACTATTTTATTCCAAGATCCCCATATACCCCATATTCCACCAACTCAAGGGGGACTATATAGCTATATCAAAAAAATGAGTGCAGGCACAGTCCATCTTAGACTACCAACTTGAAGCCTGAAGAGTGGCGTTCCGGCTTTTCCGGGGATCTCGAACGGTTTCGCTTTCAACGTCGTGCTTTGGGGTTTGGGTTTTCTACTGACTCGTACTAAGCGGAAGTTCAAGATGGGTACATTATAATAAGATCCCCATATACCCCATATTCCATCTACTTAAGGCATGTAGTGGAATGGCATGCTACAAGTGGCTACAAAGGCTTGGCACTGGCATCGCATCCAAGTAGTCTTGCCTTCTCTCCTTGTTTTTAGGGGGCCCAGGTCCAAGGGTACTCCATCCCACTGACAATGAACATTTCGAACGTAGCGGACGTCTGCAGGTCTAGTTTGTTTTCACTGCTCCAGGGATTTATGTGCAGGGTGGGGGGGTACTCGTGTATCATGGACCTCAGTTTTACAAAAGCATCTGGGCGTCTCTTAACCTCAGGGCTCCCTAAACCCTAAACCCTGGCCTTGAAGAAGCATTTCTGGACCCGGCAGTGGTATACGAGGGTCCAGGAACTATTAGACTCTATTGGGACCGGAGCAAAGCAGACTTCAGATGAACAAGTGGACCGTCCAGGGGTCTCACGTGCTGTCAAAAATGAGATATGGACCCCAATTATGGAACTCTCCTTCTTCAAGAATCTTTCAAGAATCTAAAGCTTACGTCTCCCCAACAAGGAAAGGGGGGCTAAGTCATCAGAGACCTACGCCAGAAAGCTTCGCTGCCTCAGTCGCAGCTCCCGTGGAGAGCTGCAGGAACCCCACGCCATCTCCGCCTTTCGGCAAGGCACCGTTGAAGCGGTGGTTTACGAGGTTCGGGCTTTGCAACACGTAAGGGTAACTGTAAGGCCCCATGCAGAGATGTCTTGGGATTCGAACAGATACCAAATAAGCATTTCATGATCGCTTTTGGGTGTGCTTGCTTTAGGGTTATGGGGTTTGGTCAGGGGTTGGCGCTCACACACCAGGTTCGGAGTTTCCCATTGAGGGCCTTGGACTTAGGGGGTATCTAGTCCTGACAGATGCAGCTGGCAGCAGCACTGAGTCCAAGCACTTGGTGGTTAAAGTCGCGATATTCTCAAACGCAAGGCTTCGGGCTTCAGGCCTAGGATATTCTTCAGCGCAAGGCGTTAGTCAAAGAGTGGGTTCTCAGCACCCTAGGTCACGCTGAGGCCACATAGCAATTAAGGAGCTTGTAGCGATCCTCCGTGTAGCTCCTCTACCCCCAAGGCGCAGCCCCTCAGCCTAGGGTATATCTGAACTAACTCTGGATGTCCCCGGATGGTTTACGTTTGGGGGTAGCAGGACACCAGCCAAAAACGGAAGGACACAGTGCAGGTAGGGTCTAGTCTGAAAAGGTTGTGTATGACGCCCATTCCAGGACAATTCTCAATTGTGCAGGACAGGGGTCAAGAGAATGTCTCTGGTCAAGGCGATTCCTGGTCCCATGTTTCCTCTTACTGTGAAGAATGTATGGCAACAATCATCGGAAAAGGCGCTATCAATCCCCCAACATAGTACTAGCAAACACTTCATGCAAATTTGTTGATATATTATGCAGGTTGGGGGGTCTTGATCGTTTGGGGGATGGGAATTAGTCCAGCGCTCCATGTGTTTGATAATTTGGTGCCTGTATTGCAAGACCAATGCGACCTACAAATGCCGAAATAGCTGCAACGAACCCCTTGTTGGGGCCCAATATGTAGCACATAGGTACCTGGACCATTTGGGTGTAGAACCAAAACCCGACCCAAAACCATGAAACCTTTAGCCCTAATCACAAGCTCTAAACCCTGAATGCTACACCCTAAGCCTGACATCTTGGCATTAACCCAGGCCCCTGGGAGGTGATCAGGAGGATCTTGACAGTAGATCTCCTTTAGAGGGCCTTCCTGCAAGGAGTCTTCTTTCCAAGAAGCCTTCGCCATAACCCAAAAAAGTAGTATAGGGTACTACGCCTCATATTGGGGGTTCTACTTTCACTGCCTGGCCTGGAAGCCAAGCTGATGCTGCCAGACCTTCTTCTCCTGGGCTGCCCACCCCAAACTGCACCCTAAGCCCTAAACCCTAAACCCTATAATGACAACGCGGGGGGGTCTCCCAAAGCAGGCATACCCGCTGGGGGAGTGTTGGAACGACATGAAGAGTCAACGAGGACTCTAGAGGCCACATTTTTGGAGTTCTAGCAGGTGTGTCTTGTGACGCTCGTCAAACTTGAATTCGTGACAAGATTTTTCCCGAGAGCAGTAAGATTCCCTCGACTCTTCGGGTAGACTCGAGCAGCCAGAGCCCTGATGCAAATCCTGTGAATAAGAGGCTTTTGGTCATCTCAACACCCCAAATTTGGCCCCAGTATATTCATCTGATAGTTCTAAAGTCCCTATTTAAGGGTTAGTGCTACTAAAGCTCTCTTTTACTATCCTCGTCTTGGCCGCCTACATTACAACCTGCCAGTGTGGTGTCTAGGGCCGGCAGCCTCGCCACAGGACAGACCCGTACTTTCAGCCACAAACCCACTAACCAAACCCATTGTTGAAGGCCTGAGCAACTTCAACAATGGAACATCACATGGAAATAGATATGGAACATGCAATAGAAAGTGCGTTAAACCAAGCGTGTCTATTGGTCGTCGTTGGACCCTGAAAGCCCTGAGCTTGCGCTCTGAAACCCTCAACGCACATTCCTGGGGCTGAAGAATGACATTCAATAAGCTTCGTGACTATTAGGGTTTAGGGCATTCAAGAAGGAATATCAGCAAATATCAAGGCAATGACGCTGTTCAATCAGGCTTCTACCACTCCTAAACCTGCGCTGCTTGTTCGTGCTATTCCGGCAACTCTCCAAACACCACACCATTTGCTAGCTTTCATAAACAGAGGGGCCCCAACGTAGACTCCAACATACTATATCATATTCTTGCTGTGGAAACCCTAAACCCTAAATCCCTACAACCCTAAATCCCTACAACCCTAAACCCCTCAACCCTAAACCCCTAACCCTCAACCCTAAACCCCTAAACCCTAGAAATCTGTTTTTAAAGTGCATGAGCAGAACTCGCCCAAAACTCTGAGGCCGCAACCAACGGCGGACCATACCTCCCAACATGGGTTTAGGGTTTTAGGGTCTAGGGTTTAGGGTTTTAGGGTTTAGGGACCTTACGGGACTTTAGGGATTTCTGGTTTAGGATGTGGGGGGGGGGGTGGTTTGTGTTTTACAGTTTAGGGGTTATGGGATTCAGAGTCTGCTGAAATGAGTTGCCATCGGAGGGAGCCCTGAAACCCCAAACCCCACTCTCTAAACTTTTGCAAACCTAAACCCTATACATCCTAAACCCTAGAAAAGTTGGGTAACCTCAGAGGCGGGATCTGAACTCAGGTCTATAGAGCCTAGAGCTGAAATACTCAAGAAGTTTAAGGGTACTCTGGGTTCCACAAAGTTCCTGGGCTTGGGGTCCAACAGGAAAAAAGTAGTGCGATTGAGGGTCAAGGCTTCCATGGGTCAGAACCTTGGGGGTCCCAGGCAAGGTGGCACGCTCACTGCTTTGCCTGAGTTTTGACATCCAAGGCTGCGCGAGCACTAGCTTTGATAGGATTTTTAGGGGTTTATGGTTTTAGGGTTTTAGGGTTTAGGGTTTAGGGGGATCCTTGCAGAAGCCCCCAAACTTGAAACCTTCCCAAAGCTACCAGAAGACTGTACCCCTGCTTTGAGGCATGAGGAGACTATCAATTTGTGGAGCCGACCTGCCATTTGACGAAGACAGCTTAGGCTTTCTAGGGTTCAGTGCTTGCATGGGGTTTGGGATTCGGAGTCATCCATATGCCCTCTGACTGCTTTTTTACCAAAGTGGTATTTTGTCAATGGTTAACCTCAGGACCTCGCGAGGACCCTTGCACAAAACTCTCCATACTTGGGGAATATGCAGGAGGACGTGAACTTTTGTGTCAGCAGTACATTGGAAGCTAATTATTCACGTGGGTTGGGCATCCCATGCGGCTCCAATGATTCAAGGTACTGAAGCACGTCCCCAAGTATATAAAGAGTCTTACAGCGATTATATAATGGTAGGAGTTGGGGGGGCTGTTAATGTCAGAGGCAAGAGGGATCAGTTTGCGTCTAGAGGGGCGCTATGCGATTTCAATGCGGAAGTGAATGAAGCGTGAATGAAGCAGAATGCCTAACGCTATCTAACGTTCCAAAATCATATTTTTGAGCTTGCGCCGCAACAATTCTTATCCCTGAAGCCGGGTCCCAAACCACAGAAGCCCTGAACTTCAGCCATATCCCGGGCGCCTTGAGCGCACGACTGGCGGGGCTCGTCTCGGCCCAAAGCCTTCCAGAAGAATGCGCGATCCAAACACGCGGTTTACAGGGTCTATGGTCTAGCGTTTGGGTTTTGGGTTGAGGGTTGTGAGTTTACGGTTTTGGGTTTTCGGGATTTAGAGGGTTTTGGGTTTTGTTTAAAGTTTAGGTTCAGGATTACAGGGTGCAGGGTTTAGCTTTCCGGGTAGCTTCCTGTGGGACCCCACATGAGACAAATCCTAAGAAGGAGCAGTAGAAGGGAGTCCTAAAGCAATATGGGGGGGGTTCTCGGAGGGTCCTGTCCTATCCAGGGCCCTGGGAAACCTATTTGAGCCTCGGGTGGGTTTCTGTTAAGGAATCTAAATTAAGTTACCATACGGGTATATGGTAAATAATGGGGTTTCCTTATTATAGCAACTTGAAATGGGTATGTAGTAAATCATGGGGCTTCCCTATTACACAAGTAGTAACTTGAAATGGGTATATAGCAAATAATGGGGATCCCGTATTGGCAGCCCGGTAAGGTATAGAGTTTAGGGTTCTGGGTGTGAAGCTTCGGGTTTGGGGACAGGGGTCGATGAACAAGTGAAGAAAAATATACATATGGACACACGTATAGCCAAACAAATCTGTGCGTGTATATATGTACATATATATATATTAACCCTAAACCCTAAACCCTAAACCCCATATATGTGTACACATAGTGGCTAGGGCTGGAAGAGAATGTCGCGCTGAGCTCTCTCGAAAATCGTGTCTAAAGGACCAGCCAATGGGGCGGTGATGCCGCAAGAACCAACTTTCCCCTCCCAAAGGGTCCAAAGTACCTATATGGTACAAAGTATGGTTTCTGTAGTAGTAATTTCCCTCATGGTTTGGATAAGTATTCCCCATATGGGTACTTAGGACCCTTTGGACCTTTGCTAGCGATCCGTCGGCTTGGCCGTACTGCTCAGAATAGGTGTCCGCTGGCTATTCAAGGCTAATTGTCCTCTCTGAAGCAGAAAACCTCTATATCACAACAAACTCTACGAACGCTGCATCTGACAGTTGAGATTTCCTCTGACTTGTTGTCTTCCGAGGCAAGCCAGTTCAACTCACGCAAATGCAATACCTAAGATAACTTCTCCAAAAGTAGACGTGTATGTGCGCATTGGCTGTGTGCACGCAAACGTGCATACACAAATATCTATATGTGTATATACGCAGGTCTTACATGATGCCATGGCAACATATCTCTGCATATTCCGGGAAACACATGTTTACATTCAGAACCTAGATTATTTAGATCGATGTTTCATCACTTTGTTCAGCGTTCCAAAACCCTCAACCAGAAGCCCTAAACACTAAACCATGCGATCGAGGTGTTATGAGTTAGGACTTGGGGCTTTAGGTGCTGCCACAAAAACCGCTCACATTGCGCATCTATCGTGCGTGTGTACCTAAAAGGCAGCAACCTTCTTTGCCAGAAACACAACGTAGTGCATTAATGAAGGAGCCTGAATACTTGCTGGTTCACAATTCGTTTGTATGGATGTTTTCGCACCTGCAACCAAATTTCTGGGTACATGAACCCTGAGGGATATTGAGGCATGCTGACACGCCAGCAACTATCTGGGATGACTCTGCAGCCCTCAGCGACATGGAGCTGTCTCAAAACAGGGCTACCCTGGGTTTAGGGTATGTGGGGGGTTGCGTCGAAGAAGATTGTAGGGATGCCTAAAAACTTTACTGGTGAACTTGCACGAGGATTATGCTAATCCCACCCCCACAAATCTAGGACCTTGTAGCAGCATGATACTCATGGTATGCGAATGCTGGGGTTGGGAGTCGGAAAGGATTCTCATAATTTTCACAAGCTCCTGCTTTTTCTTCCTGGCCAATCACTGCATTATTCCGGGGTGACGCAGCACTGCAACAGGCGGGGCGTTACGCCCCTGAAACCTACACCCTCAGTCCTAGACCCTGAGCCCTGAACCCGCGCATGGCTAAAGGGATTGGAGGTGAACGTTTGGATTTGACTATCTGCAGGTTCAGGGTTTAGGGCCATACTTCGGATTGAGAGCTTCTGGTCTGAGGTGTAAGGTGCCAATGAGGTCTTTCTGGATTACTATCACTGTGAAATTTTGAGGCTTCTACCCTGATGCTGCTGAATGAAAAGGTTCCCCAGCAATTAAACCCTTAATGATGAGGTACCCCTTTTTCAAAAGGTCAGCTTTAATGAGAAGACCCAAATATGAAAAAGGAAAAGGGTACGACTGGGGTACCTAGATTCAATTCCTCTCAGCCCATACGCCGCACAAGGTAGGTTACAACTTGTTTGCTTCAATGTATATTCAACGAAAGTGAATATTGCCAACTTAAGGTACTATTTGTTAGACGCTGCCGCAGCCAAGTCTTGAGCCTCAACTCCTACAGCCTAAGCCCTGCCTGGTGACGGGATGTCCTACCTCTTTGGAGGATATGCCCTGGGAAAAATACAAGACAAGACCTGAAAGGGAGGACATCCAGGATCCAGATACAGCCTATCTTAGGACTTTGAAAGAATTCCGGGGTACTTCCCGGGCGAGGTGGGGTTTACGCTGACCTTGAATAACCCACGGGGTCCAAATACCCAAATAATGGGGCTCGAGATCCAAAATGCTATACTTACTGGTTCTCAGCAGGGAATCAGGGCATGAATTATTTAAGCTTTACGAAGCATCAGTAAGCATGCAGAGTCTGAGTGGCTTTTGATATCTAAGACCCATATATGTGTCTATATAAAACCCCTATAGAACCCCTATAATCCCTATAGTTTCCATTTTCTTTTTCCTTATCCCTCTATAACCCCAATATAACCATATATAATCCCTGTACTTCAGACCTGGCAGCTCAAGCTCAGAAATAATGCTCCAAGGCTTGCGCCAGAGCTGAGCCAATCCTTTGCCTCACTTACAACGGGAGGCTTAGGGCTTGGGGGTTAGAACCCAGCTTTAGGACATAGGATTACAGCACCCCTTAAGTAGATAGAATATGGGGTATAGGGGGATCTGATTGTAAGATATATTCTATCTACTTAAGGGGGCCCTAAGGGGTTTGGGGTTCAAGGTCTACGGTCTGTAGGTTCGAGGCATGGTGTGAACATGCCTAGCTTTGGGGGAGTTGGGCTGTTTTTTCTTTTGAGCGTGCTGTAGGCTTGAGTCTGTCTTTCTGTATAGTTCCCTGGAGCTCGAAGCATCCATCTAAGATCATCAAATCCGAACACAACCCCACCTCCCAACATTCCAACGGCTTCAATACTCCGAACTAGACAACAAGAACCCCGAAAGCCTGCCAGAAAACCGTCAACAGCATGCTGCCGTGAGCATTAACGTCTCTGAACCCAATTCCCGAACACTCGCCTGGCTCTACACCCACAAGGACGCTGCCAAAAAAAGCTTCTCACAGGCTTGCCAAGGTTGCACTGTTGGGGCATCCGGATGCTTGCGGATGGCTGTTCGCACGACTTTGGCGCTACCAGCCGATGCTAGCTCATTCCTCAGAGGGTACTGGGGCCAAGTAGGCAAGAGGGTGTAGGGTCGGTTCTGGGATTACGCGTGCAGAGTCATTTCTTTCACCTTCTGTCGCAGGGCTGAGGGATCAGGAACTGATACACAATCCCCCTCAACAAAATAGAAAGAACGGTCTCTTTTTTACATACTTGGGGGTTCCGCCTAGTGGTTAGGGTTTCGGTTTCTCGCTTTCAGAGGAGAACAGAGGTCCAGCTTGATTGACTGCAACTATGTTCACAAAGACCGGCAGTCCCACATCTAAAGCCGGTCCAAGGGTCTGAGGATATCGGAAGCTCATGCTAAGAGTTGGGACTTCACAACACTGGGGTCCTTTCTTAGCGGGCCCCCCATTGTAAAGAGTAATGGTATACTGAGGTATAGAAGGGTTTCTCCATCGAACTCCCATTGATGCACGGCTGGTGAACACGTACCCTCCACCCTAATGTTGGGTCCTGATTAGT
>CAJNIZ010012536.1:61678-80708 GCA_905231905.1 Symbiodinium pilosum | reverse complement strand
CATGATGGCCAGTGAAAGCTGGCGTGGATCCCTATGATTTCTCCAAGGTCTGGGCACGATGCCCATCATGGTGCCTGCAGACGACGACGACGACGACGACGACGACGACGACGACGACGACGATTACTACTACTACTACTACTACTACTTCTACTACTACGACTACTACTTCTACGATGACTACGACTACTACTACTACTACTACTACGACTACTACGACTACTACTTCTACGACGACTACGACTCCTCCTACTACTACTACTACTACTACTACTACTGGTGGTTTCAGAAGCCCCTATTTGGGCAACTGGCAAAATTTGCATCCCCATGTGCACAAAACGCCGCACGATTGGCTTTTGTGGTGGTTGAGCCACGTAAGCTGGTATTCTTCTTTCGAAATGACAAGAAGTAATCCTACCTGCGTTGCTACTCAAGCTTTGAAGGCGAACAATACAACTCTGGCTGGCAGTGTAATTGCCCTGAGGGTCCAAGTGTCTAAATATGGCCCAAACTCTCTATTTTTCTTGCTTGGACCCCCTGAGCTACGGGTATACCGTCGACCTGCCCCAAATCTTCTCGCCGCGATGCCCCAATAATGCAGCCCTGCTACCTAAACAGACCCTGTCAGGGATGCTAGTATCATGGGAAGTAGCCTCCTTAATTTAGGCCAACCCTAAACCCAAAGTGTCCATGTAGCTGTATATAATGTACATATACTTGGGCCCTAAACTAATTCTAGGGGAACCACTTTGGGCCCTAAGTATATACTATTTCCCTACCCTAGACCCTAAACCCTGAACCCTCTACTATATTCGCACATGGACCCTTTGGGGAAAACCCTCAACCCCTAGCCCGCCGGAAGCCTACCCTAAACCCTACCTGAACCCCAAAAGTATGTAGAATAATAGCCTTTTGGGCTATTTTAAGGGGTTTGGGGTTAAAATTTTACCTACTTTTGGGGTCCAGGTAAACCCTAAATCCATTGCACGTCCTGAGAAATAGGCTGCAGTTGGGAAACGGCCTGGACGAGGATCTCCTCGACTAAAGGTTGAGGGCTTAGGGGTTTAGGGGTTTAGGATTTAGGGTTTAAGTTTAGGGCCTAGGGTTTAGTGGTTTAGGGGTTTCAGGTTTTCAGGTTCAAAGGCCGGGGATTGAAGGGGTTCAGGGTTGAAGGTTTTCAGGTTTAAAGGCTAGGCTTTTCGGGTTTCCGGGTTTAGGGTTGTAGGGTTTAGTTGGCAGTTCGTAGAAGCTGGTGGTCTCTTTTATCTCTTCTCCATACTAAAAATGTGTATGAAAAACACAAAGGGGAACCTCCCTACCCTAAACCGTAAACCGTAAACCGTAAACCCTAAACCCTGCATGGGATCCATGTACCCTCCCAGAAAATCAGAAGCACCGGGTGTAAGGATGCCAAGGGACCACCAACCTTGTTAATCCCTCACGGTCCAAGGACCTAAATACTAAGGTTTTAGGGTTCAAATACCATTAATATTATAGTATTTGGGCCCTAAAACCCTATTATTTGGGTCCTTGGACCCTTAGGGAATCATTGCATACTAGTATTCGGGGTAGATCAGAATAAGTTCAAGTCCCAATTTAAGGCCAATTTGGTAATACCCCCCATATAAACCACCACTTAGGGTGCTTTGCCTATTTTTATCTTAAATACCCTCCCCACCCCTAATATTAAATACGGCCCCAAAATATGAGGCCTCTCATCGAGGAAAATGCGACATGAGGGACATTAGGGGGGTGGGGGGGACTAATACGAAGGGATTAACAGTAATCGCCCCTGTAAGCTTTAAACCCTAAACCCTAAACCCTAAACCCTACACCCTAAATCCTAAACCCTGAACCCTAAACCCTCAACCCTGTTCACTGGGCTTGGGGGACTGAGTCCCATCCACATGTCTTCCAACATTTTCAGACCCTACCCCCTCACGACCTCCCGCACCTCATAGAGCCTTCCCACTTAAGCCACCGTAGGGTTTAAGGCTTAGGGTTTAGGGGAACAGATCTTCATGACTCGTGATAACTCTATAGCTGGTGCTTCTGCCTCCATCTCTCCGTCGCTATCCATGATGGCCTAGGCTGTCTGGCATGGCACTAGGCTATTGAGATTACATATGGATTTGCTGGGGACGTCGCAGTAGTTTTCTAAGGATCTACACAGGTTCTACAGGGTTCCTACCTGCACCATGCAGCTCACTGGTGCTTAAGGGTAAGTGTTGGAGTGAAAATACGGAGGATTGCAGGGTCATGCATGGAGAGTATATATCATTATAGGGTTTAGGGTGTAGGGATTTAAGGATCCACTCCCCCACTCTCCCTTAAGCACGAGTAAGGCAGCTGATGGAGGGTTTGTGCAACTCGCAAGGCATGTGCAACATTGCAACGTTGAATGTTTCAGCAACTTTGGGTGATGCAGAATGTATTCCCCAAGGGTCCATATAGGAATATCGTATAGCACTGAAGGTCTATGGTAGCGATATTGTTTATACTTAGGCCCCAACGGGGTTCATATATACCCACTTTGGGGCCCAAGTTTTCTGTATTGCTACATGGCCCTTTGGGCTCCATCAACATTAAGACGGTAGACAGCTAGTCTTCTGCAGTTCAGAGGTGCGCGGTCGAGGGTTGAGGGTGGGGCTTTGTACCCTACATCCTCAAAACACTAAATCCCTAAACCCCAAAAATGGACTTGGGCTTGTGATGCCGGGGGCGTGGGGGCTCAGAGTCGGCAATTGCAGGGGCTTCCCACAGAGGGACCGTAGGGTTTAGGGTTCCTAGGGCTAGTTCTACACGGGTTATAAGTGCTCTAAACGAGGTTGGCCTGCTTATAATATACATGTAACCTACTCGCTGAGTCCATGAGCTTTCAAGTAGAACCCGCACGGACCATGAGGGTTGCTGAAGTTCTAGTGGACCGCCACCAACCCTGGAGCCCTAAACTCGTCTGTAGGGTTTAGGTTAGGGTTTAGGGTTGAAGGTTTAGGGCTTTCAGGGTTTAGGGGCCTAACTGATTACCAACCAAGGAGTGGAGATTCACATGGAAAAGAAGATCGAGATGGACATTGGTGGCGTATATAAGGCCTTATGGGGATTATGGAATGTGGGGGGCTAAATAAATGCCAATATCATTGTGAGGAATGCTTGGCGCTCTACACCAGAAGTCTTCAAGAATCTAGCACCTCCATGTTGGTACTTGTTTATGACAATGGTCTCTAAAACGATCGCCGACTGAATTCACTGAAGTCACCTCAGCCTCAGACTGGTGGGTCTTTTCAGGCTTCTGTGAATTTGCTATTCCCTCCGACGTGGTACTAAACCCCTAACATTGCCTATTCACAATATGGCATGTCATAATGTGCTGGGAATATTTAATATTGGGGAAGTGGGCGGGGTGGTCAGAAAATCAAAGGAAGTGAGGGAGTCACGTCAGTTTGAAAGGTGCATGTGGGAGGCCTACTGCAACCCTATGATGCCAACATCTAAACTCCTGCAAGATTAAGTGGATCTTTCTGGAAGCCAGCCACAATAAGTCTCAAGAGACCGAAGTTCATTCCACAGTATGAGACACTGTGAACATGCCTGGGGACTGTTGTGCCTAGAGAAACAAAGTGACACCCGGCCCCCAACACCCTGTCGAATGCCTAAGTACCAAGTACCGAGACCCCAAAACCTAAATGCCTAAAACTAAAATCCTGAATGCCACAGACCAAAATCCTAAAACAAATCCACTGACCAAATGTGCTCACGCTTAACTCGAGATAACACTTAGAACGCTGAACCCCAACCCTTTGCGGGTCAAGCAAATGACAACCAACACAGTCCTACCCTTACTGATCCCAGTAAGAATACAGTATATACTCTGAGCCCAAAGGGCTTCCCATGTACCTGCGCTGGGGCCCATGCATACACGATGTAGCTACATGGACTCTTTGGGGATCAGCAGTGCTAGTACGGAACTGCAATGTAGGCGTGATGCCAAGTCTCCAGTACCGAATAATCATATTCTTAAACCCTGACCCTTAAACTCATTTTACCGGGGCCCCGAGTAAAGTAATGACACTGCAAGCCCTAAACCCCAAACCCTAAGCCCTACATTGAAGTCTCAAGGCTTCAATCTGATATCCGAACCCCAAGGGTGGAATTCCAACGACTTTAGAGTTTATACCCCTCTAAACTTCCAAGTACCTCAAAACACAGCCGATACGTTTAGGGCCAGGGAGTGGGTTAAGGGCTTAGGGCTCCTTTTGGCGTAGTTCTGGTGAAGGCTTTGGATTATGGAGAAGAATTAGAGCTGCAGTCTAAACTCCCAATATCCCCCTTAATCATCCGTATCGTAGTCCCCCTATATAGCCCCCCTTTACGGACGTTAGACTATAGCTCATGTGATTCTTATTCCTTAGTCGGACAGTTCCAGAACCCCCTAAACCCTAAACCCTAAACCCTAACTGCCCAATCCAGCGCCTCCAAACCCTCAAACACTCTACTTGGAGGTCCGTTGTACTTATAACCTACTTAGTAACTGTAGTTATAATCCAATTACATCTAGGGTAACGGTGGCTATGAGATTTATAACTGGGTTATAACTACGGTTACGAAGTAGGTTATAAGTACAACGAACCTCCAAGTAGACAACGTAGGTGCGCGCCACTAGCAGAAACCCAGAAACCAACAAATGTGCAAAGTTATCCAGCAAATTGAGCTTCTGCTACATCCTAGCAGCCTTGCCATTCCTCACGACAGGAAAGTAGGCATCCAAAGAGGATGACGACACAATTATAGGAGAACGCGCTAACCTGCCCCATGTTTTTCTTAACACACCTTCTGTCTTTCACAAATCGAGCTGCGACTCTTGCCAAACTCTTCCAGCGACCCCGCGGAAACAGGTCTGAGCCGAAACGCCCGAAATAACAATCCCTAGAAGCCCAGTTACCTATATATTGGGTTCCTGTCCTTAAGTCCCTATATAATTCTATACTACCTGTAGCCCAAGGACCTACTATATGGGTACCTGGGCTTCTAGCGAATGCTTCTGGCATGGGCAAATCGACTTCCCAAAGTGCATACGCGTGTCAGTTTTTCAGACAAGCGTGCTCATGGGAGCCAGAACGATCAGGGATTGCAAGCGGGCATGGGGGGAAGTACTAAGGGCTCTGTCAGGAAAGTGGAAACATCCATATGTGAGGTGAGGTGTCTGGATATTGGGGAAAGGCGCGAGCATGTTGTAAGCTGCCAATGTACAAGCCTGAATATCTAGAGGTCTGTTTGAGCTACCCTATACTGTAAGTATAGAAGGTGGTGCTTGGACTTGTGAGGGCAGAGACGTCAACGCCCAAAAAGCGTCACATTTTAAGAGAGCGGGAGGAGCATCGGAACTGGTACGCCTGATGTCCTAAAGTTTATGAACGCTAAGGCCATGAAACATGTTCAGTTGTTTCCAACACCACAAGCGCCCAAATATCTAAAATATTAAGCCCTCAGGCATGAAAAAAGGAAAAAGACTTCTCACTTTGCATCTGAGACCTTGAGCTGCTTCATTTGGGCTTCCGCTCCTAAACCGAGCAGGCTAATGTTGGACGGTACTGGGAACTCATGTCGGTGCCTTCCAGCATCCAGAAACCCACTGCGTTTTAAGCTCTCTTGATCCCCAAGCCCTAGGGTTTGGGGTTTAGGAACCCTAAACCCCAAAATCTGCAAATGTGAATGTCGCAATCTCATTTCCATGTTACCTGCATAACTCTGCATAACCCAATACTCTTTTGCGTGCCCATTCTCTTGAGCCTCCACATTCTCCGTGTTGAGGTGGAATTCGCGCTGAATATCACTAAGGTCGCCCAGCCTTGACGCTTAGGGTTTAGGGTTCAGGGTCTTTTTGTTAAAAAGGAATAGGTTCTTCTCTAATATGGTTTCCATACAACGGAAACCCTATATAGCCCCTGTATTCCTGTAGTTTCCATCTTATTTTCCATTATCCCACACTTTCATCGAAACCTTTTTGGTATTCCTTACTTCGCTGGGGAGCCACGTCTACAAGCAATACCTACACCGAGCGCTAAAGTAAGGACAAAAAATGTTGGCGCTGTTTGGATCCTAAGGCCTGAGCCCTAAACCATTCTCTAACCCTAAACCCTCAACCGTAATCCCTATCATAAGCCCTAAACCATTCCCCAAACCCTAAGCCCTAATCCCTAAGCCCGTTTTGAGGTGAGGTGATGAATTAACAGCTTTCACTGTTTCGGCTTGAGGGCCTGTATCTCGGGTTTCAGGTCCAGTTCATCTGCCTGAGAGCCAGCGCGCCTGTGCTTATGTATACGTACCATAGGTCGTATAAAGGGTTCAGAGTTAAGGTTTACAAAGCACAGGGCTCTGGAAAGGCATGCGGTAACGTCCTTTTCCCGTCTTCTCATGGATACCATGTAAATCCCACTTGCAAGGGTTGACGCATGCGATGCCTGGCTTTGTCTGTAGTTGGAAGTCAACTGCCTGCTAGCCGCGGTTTAGGGTTTAGGGTTTAGGGAATTCTAATGTGAACAAATAGCCCATGTGCATGGCCGAAAGCCCAAGTGTTGTTGAGCTGCCTCTAGGGATCCAAATGCCAAATGCAGGTAATATCTATAGACTTCAGGCCCACTGTCGGCATTATTTGTATACTTGGATCGCTATATAACCCCTATATGACCCCAGTTTCCATTTCATTTTCCATTTTCTGGTTCATTTGATTCTCTATTCTACCTAGGAATGTGATTCTAATTCACCCTAAATCGTACACCCTAAACCAAAAATTCTTTTTGTACACTTGGATCCCTAAGGTACTACGAAAAGAACACCTTTTTTTCAGAAGCTTTACACAACGTCAAGAGCCAAAGTTGACCTATCCGAAGGAAAGCTCGAGGAGAAAGCCGCACCCGATAGGAGTGCTGGGTTTAGGGTTTAGGCGTTTAGTGTGTTAGGGTTTAGTGTTTAGGGCTTAGGGTTTAGTGTTTAGGGCTTAGGGTTCAGTGTTTGGGGCTTAGTGTTCAGGGTTAAGGGTTTACAGGGCTTAGTGTTTAGGGTTTAGTGTTTGGGGCTTGGGATTTGTGGTTTAGGGTTTACGTCCTGAGTTCCTGACAAGGAAGACAGCAACTTCTCGGAGTCCATGCGCCTTCCATGGCTCTGTTGCTGTTTAGAGTGGCTTCACACGCAGGACCGCCTCATAGATAAAAGTCCCCCTTTAGTAGATAGGATATGGAATTGACCCATATCATAATAAGATCCCCAGATACTCCAGATTCTATCTACTTAAGGGTGACTGTATACAGTTCGTGGAGGATCTAGAATGATTCCGGGCTGAAGGTTGCAACTGTAGCGTTGACAGAATTGAGAAAGTGCAAGGTTCCCTATAAGCATCTTAGAGGGTCTAGGGGGGTTACAGTAGGGTTTAGGGTTGAGGTATTTTGTTCTAGGTTCAGGGTTGGGTTTAGGGTTTAGGGTGAGGTATGTTGTTTTAGGTTTAGGGTTTTGGCTTTAAGGTTTGAGGTTTAGGGTTTGAAGTTTAGGCTTTAGGGCTCAGGGTTTAGGGGTTTTACTCGCAATAATGGAGACCCAAATTGTTATAGTTATGTTTGCCTCTTATCATTTTTCCAAGTTTGGGACCTTATGTTGCTCTTTTTTTTCCTCTTCTCGTTTTACCGAACCAAACCATACGTTTTGCGCGTCGCGGCGCACGAGGACATAACTCTGGCACGGGGTGATTAGACAACCCCACTTTGGTGTTGGGGAGTAAGGACTACACTAGGGATCCATCCCTTCATCCTTGCTAACCAGAGGTAACTAAACCCACCTTGAAGGTTCATGGAATTTAGGAGGTACTTATAACATGGGGCTATACCCTCATACTAGAGATAACCTCTATATTGCCATTTAAGGGGATTGTAAGTAAGGCTATAAGCCCAGTTAGAAGCAGCTACTAAGTCCCATGAGCCTTCACATGGTGCAAAAGGCGTCGCGCTGCATGCCAGAGTTGCGACCTCAGAAACCTAGTACAGAGGGGACCTGGACCAGAGCTTAAAGTCAACAAGCCCAGAAGCTTACCTGTTTAGGGTTTAAGGTTTAGGGGTTTAGGCTTCAGGGCACCTGGACAATTCAAGATCCCCATGACTTAATATATTCGTTTTTGTCTTTCTTGGGAGCTCTCAGTACCCTACACCCCGAACCCTAATCCCCAATTTGAAGAAGAAACCCTCAGCCCAGCTCGGGCCTCAGCTACTGGCTTTTCCCACATTCTATGGGGCTTTGCGGTATCGTCCCCGGAGCTAGCATGGAACCCCAGGAATGATTTCAAAATCAGGCGCAAGACTCCCAAGACCAAAAAGAAAAGAGCCAAAAACTCTGATACATACTTTGGGATTCATGTACTGCATCCTAAGTCCTATACTCGAACGTTCGACCCTAAGCCCCAAGCACTAACCCATTCTCTGTACCCCATAAACTGGGGTCTACATGGGGTTCCATGCTACTCTGGCGGATCCCATTGGAGCCCTTCCAAAAAAATGCAATGAGTTAGGGGTTTTTGGTTTTACGGTTTTTTGGCTTAGGCTTCAGGGTTTGGAGGGGCTGCTTGTTTAGGGCTCGGTGCTTTCAGTGGCCCTAACCCTAAGCCCCTCAACCCTTAACCCTAATAATTTGAGCCAAGGACGGTTCGTGTATAGAGTGGGTTAGGCCCCCACCAACAAATAGTGGTATACTACAAATATATGGGGGCCCCAACATAGCCTTGCTTCGTGTTTACAATGCCTGGGGCCAAGCGTAGATTAACAGTCCAGGGTTTAGGGCTACTTGGTTTCCTGAGCCTTGGTTACATTGAACAAACACAAAAAAAAGCTATGCGAGGGCTGCAGGTACACCTACCGGATTAAGCACTCGTTATCAGAAAAAGAGCAAGAATTCAGGCTCGGCAAACGGAATGCTTGCAGCATAGACGTCGAGCGTGCATCTCAGGAAGCGGGACCTAATTACGCCGAATGACTCAAATACCGCTTTAAGGAAGCCAGATCATTCACCACATATGCATATATAGTCATATATATACATATGAGCATATACTGTGCATCACTTAAGATCCTCAACCCTAAACAACCCAGGAATTAAATGCCCTGGTTCGTCCTGGCCCACATGACCCTGGATGGCACACCCTCCACCCCGAACTCCCCAGACCCCCAAATCAAAGGGGATCTAAAAATTAGATCCCCTAGAACCATATGGGAAATTATATAGGGATTATATAGGGGTTAAAGTTATAGTGGGTTTATATAGGGGATCTAATTTTTAGATCCTCCCAGGGGTCTGGGTCCACTACGATGTGACCTCTGCGTCTCTCCATTGATGCGAAAGGTGGCCTCCGCCTCTGTAATGGCTGCTTGAGGGCTTGGGGTCAAGGACTGAGTAGGCCCTTTAGGGTTCAGGGTTCCCTAAACAGGTTCCCTAAACCCTAAGCTCTAAGCCCTAAACCGCTTGAGAGCTCAGTTCAAGGTTCCTTGAACCCTAGGCCGTTTGAGGGTTCAAGGTTTGAGGGCTTGAGGTCTAGGATTCAGGCTAAAACTTGACTAGGGCTTGGGGTTTGACGCTTCAGGGTCGCAGGCTGTGGGCTTAGGACGTAGGATTTCTGATTGAAGGGGTTGACTCAATGGTGAAGGTTTTAAGGTTTATTGTTGTAGGGTTTAGGCTTGAAGGTTTTGGGTTTGGGTATTTAGGGTGTAGGCTTAAACGGTTTTTAGAGTTCAGGGTTGAAGGCTTGGGGCCTTCGAAGGCATAGGGTTTATGTCTGCCTGGCCAATAAAGTAGACTGGTGCATTCTGCGGCGACAGAAATTTCTGAGCCATAGCCAAGCCAGTGTGATCCATTGGCAAGTAGCGATTAGCACACGAGGGTGAGCACTGGGCCCTAAACCCTAAACCCTAAACCCTACCTTGCAAGCCACCTGTGAGGTCAGTGCGGAGATTGCCATGTCTGTGGCGACTCCATCTGGAAGATGACTTCCTGCATAAACTTTACAGGTGTATTGGTTGGGTCAATCCCCCACCCAGTAATGGGTACCACAAGGGACTATTGTAGGTATATTAAGGCCTTATTAAGTCCATGTTAAGGAGCTATTACTATAGGGGGGATTGACCTAATGTATTGGAAGTGGATAATTCAGTATCATCTTCCTAAAAGCAGTAAAACCACTGTTGTCAGCATCTGGTCCTCCACTAGAACTCTCCTCATCAGTGGAATCGCCGCCAAGCCGGCAAGCCTCAACCCTATCCTCAAGCCCTGAGCCTCCTCCAGCCAAACGCGCCTCAGGTGAGCCCACTAGGTAGGCATCTGTGAGAATTGTGCTTTAGAATATAGTAGTTTCCATCTTCTTTTCCATTATCCCAATAAGCCCCCCTTATGACCCTATAATCCCCAATATAATGTAGTAGCTTCCATTCTATTTTCCATTGTCCCATTATAACCCTAAAACCCTATTATTTGGGTCCTTGGACCCTTAGGGACAATCCTGCCAAGCTTCCCCTCAGACTGTCTGCAGCGGATCCATCTGGAAGACACCCAGGAAATCAACTCTGGGAACCCATGATATGAACTCGGCTTATAAAACGCCAGAACCTTGGGTTTTTGCACAACCCTCACGTGACTCTATACAATCCTCTTCTTATAGGTACGTCTCCGTAGCAGTGTACAGGGTACAAACGGAACCAAGCTTATCAAGATCCTCTCCCTGTAGATATGTCCACCCACCCAAAACCCAAAACCCTGAAATCCCGAAACCCTGCAGCCCTAACAAGCTGATCCCTAAGGGTTTGGGGTTTAGGGGCTGTGGATATATCACAATATACCCCAAGGGTTCCACGAGGCCCCTGTAGCCCCTTGGAAACAACCATATACGATGCACTGAACCCTAAACCCTAAACCATAAACCCTGAACCCTAAACCCTAAACCCTGTCCAACCCGGGGCCTCCACATGGACTCGCAATGTCTCAAATCGATCTTCCCACCTGTGCCAACGTGGTTGAAGGTTCAAGGTTGAGGGCTACAGCGTCTAGGATGTAGGGTTTAAGGTCAATGGCTTTGTGGACTTAGAGCTTGACATTTGGGTTGTTGGTTACGGGCTTGGGAGTTAGCATTGATCATGGGTTACTCTATTTCCCCCCTCCCTCACTACAACCGCAGGTTCTCCCTTGATTAGTTTTCCTTAGCCTGAGCAGAAGGACAAGAGAAACACATGAGCCATAATCTACTATCCCCCCTTGGTAACTCTCTAAACCCTAAACCCTCAAGCCCACATAAACTTACCATTGCTTAGGGTACCCAAAGTTCCTTAAATGTAACATTCTGGAACCCAAAGGACCCCCTCCCAAACCTTAAGTAATGGTAATGAACAAATACTCAGTACAACTCTCTTTAAGGAGATTAGACTACAGATCACCTGAGGCCTGAGCTAAAGTTGTAGTATGTCCCTTTCAATAGGTCGCCGTATACCCCCCTATATATCCCCTGAGGATCCAAGGACCCAAATAATAAGGTTTTAGGGCCCAAATACTATACTATTCATGGTATTTGGGCCCCAGAACCCTATTATTTGGGTCCTCGGACCCTTAGGGATCCCCTTTCTTTGCGTTTTTTTAGAGGGTCCGGGTTGCTCTAGGTAGGGCTTCCCTACTTGGTGTTTCAGGTGAAGGGTGTAGGGTTTAGGGTTAAGGGTTTTAGGGTTTAGGGTTTAAGGTTTTAGGGTTTCAGGTTTAGGGTTTACAGCTTAGGATTTATCAGGTTTAGGGTTTAGGGTTATTAATTACGGGGTCATGGGGAGAGCAACCAAACCTTGCTACGTTGCCTAGGCCCCTATGGCCTACCCTCTTTTCCAGATACCTACCTTTATGTCCAGTATCTTCTACATTAAAAAACCGGCACCCTCAAAAAGGGGTGGGGTATAGAGGTCTAGGTATTGGGCATGTTCACTGCAAGAGTTCGCTTGAGAGGAGGTGATTGGATCGAGTTACGTTTAAACTTTAACCCCGAAGCTCTAAATCCAAAACCCAACTGCGATGCTGAAACACCAAGTCGGGAAGCGATACCTAGAGCCTCTCTGCCCGGTTGTTGTGCAGCACGGGCTTCATACATGTAACACTTGGAAAGACCTAGACAATTCCCCTAGCACCCTATAAAATCCCTACATGAGCCCTTCTTACTCGGGGTAGCTTGATAAACCCTAGACCCCTGGACCTGCCGCTCTAATAATGTAAAGAGATAAACATACTTTCAGATCTAGAGCAAAATCCTGCAACACCAAGACAGCATTCCAAAGAAACGCCTCCGCAACCCCTACACAAAAGAAATCCTAAACCCTAAGTTCCTACACAGACACACACGCACGCGCCTGCCTCTGCAACAAGCCCTGCAATTCTGTAGTCTGCAGTCGCAGTTGGTCCTTTCTGGAAGGGCTATATAGAATCTATCGAGAAAAGGAATCATTCAAAGCTAATGCAAAAGCGGGATCCAGGGCTTCCGGACGTCCTGCGAATTGTATCGGTTTCCATAGCGGTTAAAAAACACAGACTTGATACACAACATGCCCAAAGCGAAGTGTACTTCATTGTCCAGCTCGAATACCAAGTCAGCTTTTGCGCAGCAATCGAAAAGCCAAATCCAAGCAATCGCCTTCCCGAGCTCGTATACACACCCTAAACCCTAAACACTAACTTCACCTGAACGCCGTCGGCATGCGTATGAATAGTCGGAAGCCGTTAGTGGAAAATGCCAGTACCTGCTCCCAGGAAAATGAGAAAACAACCACAGGAGAGCTTGTCCAACTTCTAGTTTTGACGGTAACGAAAGCTCGCATAGTTTATTCGATGAAGCAGACGTATGTCTGGGGCTTCGTTCGGGACCTGCAACTTCTCAAAAATGCTGCTAAGTTAATCTTGAAACATCATCATAAACTTTACAGGTTGGATGGGCTTGGTGTGTAAGGAGAAGACGGATGTATTTCAAGGCTGTCAGGTGGATGGGATATGCAGGGGCTGTTGCAGGTTTAGGGGTTGGGGTTTAGGGTCTAAGGTAATACAAACATCAACATCTACTTTCAGTCAAGCTGCATTGAGAACATGTGTCAGGGGCCTCCAGGCCTCCAGAAACCCCAGGCTGAGGGCCCCCGAAAATGGCCTGTCTGAAGGTTTAGGTTGGCAGCAAGTTTGGCAATTTGCTGAGGGCAACCCCCTATTTATTGCCTGGCGGACCTCCAACTTCAGCATTTTCCGGGGTCTGGCAGAGGGCCCCCCCCGGACTCCCAGCCCGAGACCCAGAAGCACATTACATACAAAAGAAAAGAGGTGCTCGAGGCGGGCCTCAGGGTCCCCAAGCGAACTTCTGTCCACATAGATATCTACTTATCACTTGGTTCCATTGCTTAAACCAGACAGACACATCTGCCTGTCCCTGTGTTCATTCTTTTATACCTAGACACACAGACACGCACTGAGTATGCACTATGTGAGCAGTTGGATTCTAAATTGGACGTGTTATACTGCTATACATAGTAATGTGAAGCTTATAAAAAGAGAAGCACTACTAACTGTTCAGGCTGCTACCCAGACCCTCCTATGTAGTTCCTTTTTGGGTAGTTTATTATAATCCCTTACCCAAAAACCATAACAAACCCAAAGAGGAACTGCATTGGAACCCTTGGGTACATTATTACTGATGCTCGCACAGCCGTGACGCATTTACGTACGTCAATGTTGTAAACTGTGAATGACGGTATTCGGGTAAGCCAAGCTCATGCACCCTTTTGGTATCAGCCTTGAGTCCTAAAACCTGTAATCCCTACATATTATATATTGCTGGATATGACTACATTCCTTTAATCCCGCGTATCCATCGTAGAGCTCTAGAGCCGCCTAAGCCCTAAACATTTACAGTTTGTGGGCGCTTGGACCCTCAGGGTGATTGCCGGGAGTCCTTTGCAAGAGCTGCGAGCTCCTCAGGCACCAGAGAGCTGTACGATTTAGGGTTTAGGGTTTGAGGTTTGGGGCTTAAGATACTAGCACATTAAGCCCTAGTCGAAAATTCATGGGACTTAGTGATTACTCAGAACAACGTTTATAACCTTCCTTGGCAGCCTTTTACATGCACCAAACTAGTACAGCTTTGGGTTCAAGTTTTAGGGTTTGGGGCTCGGGGTATCTCAGTGGGGGGCCGTGCTGGTGCTGGAAGCACCCAGGCGCGCTCCCTGAACCTTACGGTCCCATCCCCGCTGGCGCTCCACCCTCGCCTCAAACTCTACGGGTTTAGGGTATTCTTTCGAACTCTGAGCGTGCTCCTGTGTTCTTACTTGTTCTCGGCTGCAGTCTAGACCATGCGCAAGATTTGGAATGGGTCTGGTTCGAGGCCTCTACTGTTCTACAGATTGAGTCGTGGCTGGAGGCGTTCAAACCTTGGACGACTTGGACCTGCGGGTGCAGTGTTTGGGCTAGGTTTGGCTCGAAGCCTGCAGTTTTCCTCAGAATGATTTGGACCTCCAGGCGGATGTAAGGTTTGGGTTGAACGTGTAGTTTTTTAGATTGAGCCTGAGCTAGAATCCTGCAATCCTGAACTCTAGCGGGTGCAAGGTTCGAGCTGGCTGGCTCAAGGCCCCTAGCTTTCTTCCGCTTGAGCCTTGGCTAGAGGCCTCCAGTCTTTGAAATTTTCTGCAGAGTCCTGGAGCTGTCGAGACCTGCATCTGGAGAGGCCCTGGAGGAAGTGGGAGGCTTCAACCTCTGCGGGTTTGGGTTGCCTTGCTCTCTGATCGCGCTCCAGTCTTCTTGTTTAACGTTCATTTTTACACCTGTGTAAAACAGGCGGGTGCAAGGTTTGGGCTGGGTCTGGCTCAAAGCCTCTACTCTTCTTTTGCTTGAATGACTTGGACCTGTCTGGAGCAAGAGGGTTCTGGGATAGGAGGTCCTGCGATGCCCTGGGAGTAGAAGGCTCAGGTTGGCAGGGCAAAAGAGGCCCAGGCCCTGGGAGGCTCTGGGAAGCCCGACGCCTTCGCAGCGAGTCCTTTTTCTGGGCCGTGAGCCGCTGCCGGCAAGTCAGCTGGTCCCGAGATTCGCTAGCAGAGGGCCCTGTGAGGCCTGCCTCAACAAACAGAACAGGTTTGCGATCTGTCGCCAGCCAGGGCTTTCGGCTCCGGAGCTCACTCAGCCTGAGACGAGCAATAACCTCCAGAGGAGAAATCCTATAGCCCCAAAACCTTAAGCTCAAATCCTTCAACTCTACATAGGTCCTAGACCCTAAGCCCTACTTGAACCCCAACTCGTTTAGAAGTCCGAGCTCGGGGCTGAAGGACATTGGAGTTTCGGAAGTGCTGGGCTGGGAGTTAATTTAAGTTTTAGGGCTTAGGGCTTAGGATTTCGCTGAATAAGAGGGCCCTAGTGTCCCAAAGTATGAATACGGGTAGGAAGGAGATTGAGCGAGTCCTTCTTTGGAGTTCTATAGGTTGATTGGTTGGAACCCTAAACCCTGAACCAAAAGACCTAACACCTATATAAACTCTACACAGGGATCATGTTGGGAAATACCAATTCCACAGCATGCCTAGGCATCCTTAAAACCTGTCGGGATTAGGTCATGACAGTAGCCCTCTTTGAAGGGGCTTTAGGAAGTGTAAGGGACACGTAGGGACAAATAGGGTTTAGGGCTAAAGGCTCATTGCGTCAAATCCCCCGCAGTTGGAAGACTGCTCCTTGCTCAAACCTTCGACTTCAAAAGCCATGAGCCCAAGCCCTAACTGTCTCAGACCCCAGCCCTCACATGTCAATCCGGAAGCATGAAGCCTGAGACTCCAAGGAGCGCACCGTAAATCCCGTTCTGTATGCGGAAGGGGTCGATCAGCAGACACCGGCTCCGGATCATCAGGACAAAGGGGCGAAAATCTGAAAAGGCCACCCTCCCTGCCAGCTTGGGGTTTAGGCTCCCGGGAAACATGGTGCTCAAATACATCACCTTGAAAGAGGGGAAGGTAGGCAGTCTTGGTTTAGGTTTAGGGTTTTAAGTCTCTGGGTTTGCAGAAAGGAAAAATCCCCCACGTAGAGCTGCTGCCAGAGAGTGCCAGTATTACCTAGACCCTGGATGTCCTTCCTTTTGTGGGTTCTGTCCTACATATTTATAGGGTATATCCCCAGAAAATAGGACATCCAGGGTCCAGGTAAAACTATGCGAGTATGTGACTACTGCCACTATGATGACGCCCAGGTTACCTCAGCTATGCACTTGCACGGTGTCTTGGTAAGGTCCTGGTAACCCGTATGCTCCCAGAAAGTCCCAGAAATCCTCCTACGATGACTACAACCCCTATATATCCCGATGTATTAATTTTTTCAATGGATTCCCAGTAGAATCCTCATGGGGCAAGCCATAAATCTTTTCCTTGAACCTTGAACCTTAAACCCTAAACCCTCAAAACCCTAAAACCCTCAAAGCCCTAAACCCCAACAACCCTAAAACTTAAACTCTCAATTCAGAAGTCACCGAAAATGCCCCGAAATCACCGGAGCTCCTCCGTATGGCGCAGCGTGAGCCGATCTTCGACTAATCGTTGCACCTGGAAGGGGCTCCAGACCCTGAGGGTCCAAGGACCCAAATAATAGGGTTTCAGGGCCCAAATACCATACTACTAATGGTATTCCTGCCCTAAAACCCTATGATTTGGGTCCTTGGACCTTAAGTTTTAGGGCTCAAGGTTTCGGGTTTAGGGATAAAAGCTAGGGTTTAGGTTTTAGGGCTCAAGGTTTAAGGTTTAGGGATAAAACTAGGGTTTAGGTTTTAGGGTTCAAGGTTTAGGGCTTAGGGATAGAAACTAGGGTTTAGGTTTTAGGGTTCAAGGTTTAGGGTTGAGTGTTTAGGAGTTAGGGTTCTAAATTCAGGGTGTATATAGGATTTAGGATTAGATTTTAGGGTTGAAAAATTAGGGTTTAGGATTCAGAGTGTAGGGGACCCCTGTAGGTATTATATTTAGGTATTCGTATAATATGGGAGATGTAGGGCGGTTGCCAGGTACAGCTTGACAGTATTCAAAGAACACATGGCATGAAGGAGGGCATACGCCCAACTTCTTGACTCCCACATGAGCAGCTTAGGGTTTAGGGTTTAGGGTTCGAGGTTTAGGGCTATAGTCTAAACTCCTAGCATCCCCTCAATAAGCCCTTCAATACTCCCATATATCCCGCTTGAAGGAGTTTGGACTATAACTCACACCAGGCGCTTGATATCAAAAACCCTAAAGGACCCTGAGTAGCTTAGACCTTGGGAATAATGGTGCCGTAGTATACTAAGGCCATGCAATTTTCTATTATCAACAGTGCCGTTTAATTGAGGGATATACCTTACCCTGAGGCTACCGATTATTTGTGGCTTTCTGGGAGATGGTTTTTGCCCTTTGCGGGCTAAGGTTTGGAATCCCCCTAAACCCTAAACCCTAAACCCTAAAACAGGGTCCAAGAGCCGTACGTGTGGAGGGTTTTAAGGTTGAGATACACAATATTCCAAGCTCTGAGTCCAGCTCCCTAAGACCGAAACCCTAAACCTCAGACCTGCAGAGCCAGAAGGGTTAAAACCCTAAACCCTAAAGCAAAAACCTAAAACCCTACAGCCTCAAGCCTACCT
Source organism: Symbiodinium pilosum (assembly GCA_905231905.1). Classification (NCBI taxonomy): domain Eukaryota; class Dinophyceae; order Suessiales; family Symbiodiniaceae; genus Symbiodinium; species Symbiodinium pilosum. The sequence goes on along the minus strand of CAJNIZ010012536.1, from coordinate 63,043 downwards.
GGACCCCAATGTAAAATAATTGCCATTATGGCTGTAATTATGGGTTTAGGGCTAGTAATTTTACATACTTTTGGGGTTGAGGTAAACCCTAAACCCTAAAACCCTAAAACCCTGAACCCTAAAACCCTAAACGCTAAACCCTAAAACCCTAAACCCTAAAATCATAAACCGTAAAACCCTAAACCCTACAGCCTAAACCCTACATCCAACACAATCCAACAACCTCGCAAAGATGGATGCCTCTGGCCTCAAAGGGTTTAGGGTTTAGGGTTTAGGGCGGCTTCTGAATGGGGGGAGCCTTTGGGGAACCTATGGGGCTTATAGGGTTTGGGGAATTCTGAATGGCGGGGAGCCGTTGGGGAGCCTATATAGGGTTTAGGGTTAAGGGAACCTATAGGCATTGTCGTGAGTAAACGCAAATTTGGCAACCCATTCGCCCAGCTTGATCCTCGCTATTCCAACCTCGGAGGTACTACGCAGTTGCCTAAACCTTACCTGAACCCCAACATAAGGTAAAATAATAGCGCAAAATCTATTTTAAAAAATGGCCCAAAAGGCAATCATTCTACATACTTTTGGGGTTCAGGTAGGCGCAAAGCCCTGAATCCTTGTCAGTCTTCTTCTGCTGCGCAAGTGTCATGAGAACTGGTCCTGAGCGGGGATGGACCAATGGGTCCCTATAATTATCCCTTAGCCCTAAACCCTACTTCCTTAGGTTAGTACTGGCCCCTTGCACCCATGCCTTAGCATTCTGCAAACCCTACACACAACACTCTGAACCATGCGGCAGTAAGAAGAAATCCCTGGTTTCATTTCCCAAGCGCTCGACAGTCGCCTTGCGGACACCAAAGTGATAGAGATGGTTTAGCGTCCAATGAGTAGGCTTTACAGAGACTAAGTAAGATCCGTGACAAAGGTAGATGTGCTGAAATACGTGGTGTCAAGCATTTTTCTTGTGGATACTTTGGTTGGTCTAAGTAACCAGGTACGGGTTCAGCGTGCCATAACTCCCAAATCAAGGTATTATGTTTTGCATGCAAGGCACGATACTGTATTTGGTACCCCTCACTTTAGGATCCACAAATCCTACGTGCGGTGCACCCCCACCAAAGCAGTCTTAAACAAAAAACAGGATTTGCATGAGCTCGCAGTGTTTTCGTGTAGTTGTGGGGATTATGAAGGGCTTCTAGGAGAATCTGCGAAGCCTAACCCCTAAACCGAGCACAGGACCCAGGAGGCCCAATAGAGATCCTTGCATCATCAACGGTGTATATCTATGTATACACATATATGTGTATATATATATATATATCCATCCATATAGAGAAGGGGTCTCTGGGGATTAATGTGGCACCCGCTTTAGTG
>CAJNIZ010012536.1:50041-61578 GCA_905231905.1 Symbiodinium pilosum | reverse complement strand
GCATAAGCGGGTGCAACATTACCCCTTAACCCTAAACCCTAAACCTACTTCTTTAGGGAGCGTAGGCCGCAATGGTGTTGGGTACGCCTACCTGGCTCTGGGTCGGGGCATGCAGCTGGTCGAGTCTGCACTTGCATGGACGGGTGTCGAAGCTGACATAGACGTTATACAGGGATAGTTATATGGAAAAGAAAACGGAAACTACTATTTAGGGTTTATAGGGGTTAGGGTTGGGGTTCCATAGGGATAATGGAAAATGGAAACGACTCTAGTACATTGGGACTCTAGCAGGACAACCGACAATAAAATGGAAACTACTGTAACGCTGTAGTATATCGGGGTTCCATGGGGATTAGGAAAAAAGAATGGAAAGTACTATATAGTATAGCGTCTCCAGGACCGCTGAAGGTGTTGTGGTGTAGGATGAAGGACAACGCACGGAGCTCCGTGAACACATCAGCTATGCAGGATCCCTCATCAACATCTCCTCACCGTATGTTGCCAGCGTGGCATCCAGGCTTTCGGCACGATCCGAAGAGTGTACTCTACTCCTTCCAGGCTGTACATGCGCAGGAGATAGCGTAGCTGTGCCACATGTGCACCTATGCCCTGTAACTAAATTCCTACAAACCTTTCACGGGGTCGGAAGCCACACAGCTCGGCAATTCTCCGGCTCTCAGCGGAGGCGTTGAGGAGCGGGTGCAGGATGTAGCGGCTACCTCGACGAGAGGCGAGTGTGACTTAGGCTGTAGGACCTTGCGTGCCCGACGCCTTTTTCTGCTCCAGCCGAAGCCTCTGCTTAAGTGCGCTGATGTCAGGGGCTGTGTCTCTGTTGCGAAAGAGCTCTCGTGCTGTCAGCATTTCCTCGCAGGCTAGGTAATAGGCGCGCCGGGATTAAGGCTAAGGTCCACATGCAGGATTGGGCTTACAGTACGGTAATCCGAATAAAAGAATAACATAGTATAGCTTGTATAGTTTTAACATAATAAAGTAATTGGCAAATAATATAGGAATAATATAGTATTGAAATATTCTAATAGTCTAATACATGTAGGTAAGCCTGACGTTGTTGGGTTTCATATCATATGAAGTTAACACAGAACATCCCAAACCCGACACCTTGAACCCTAAACCCTATCGTAACGGAACACAAAAAAGTAACATGGACCAAGAAAGATGCCCAACCTTGAACTTGCGAAATACGGTGGCTGGAGGAAATCTTGTACTACTTAGAACCCCCCTGAAATACAGTAATAATTGGGGCATACTAGCGTTTGGGATGTAGGCTTGCAGTACGTACGGTATAGCATGGTACAAGATTTCCTCCATCCGCAGCAAGATTCTTTCTACAAGCTTTCTACAGCTGAAACATGCACCGGAAAACAATCCTTGCATCCTACAACTCAACCCGGATGCCTTCTGTGAGTTCCCCCGACTCCCCAATGCAGTGCCTTCTTTTTTTCGAGGGCAGTAAGAAGAACCATCCAAAAAACAGGCCCCCACCCCGCACACCCTAAACCCTAAACCCTAAACCCACCACCCCACCCCTGGAGCCCCTATGATTTTCAAAGGGTTTGGGGAACCCTGACCATGCCTCCATCCTCTCCCGGCGCTGATCCTCAGCGACTCGACCTGAACTGAACTCACATTCCCAGACTTTCGACAATTAAGGCGGCTTAGGGTTTAGGGACACCCTAAAAAGGGGCCTCATATATGGGGGCCCTGTAGTTGGAGACCATAGATGGGACCTTAGGGAGCCTTAGGGATGTCTTACAGTAGGGCGTCCTCCTTTGTGGGTTCCGCCTTGATACGGCCTCCTTAAGAATTCTTCTGAAGCAGCAGGCCATCAGGGTGGCATGGAAAACGGGGTTGGAATTAAGGGGCCTAAATTCAGTTACCATAATGGGTATGTATATATATATATATGGTGCTTAATGTGGTTTCCCCAGTAAAGTAACTTAAACTAAATTCCTTAACAGCAACCAAGAAAAGAACATAGCAACTACTTTATCATGTTGGCCTTAGGTTTAGGGCTCAGGATCCAGGGCCTAACTAGGTTTTGAATTTGGAGCTTCTGTAATCCAGGGCCCATAGGGGCCCTGGAGACAAATGGCCATGAAAATGGATCAAAGGGCGGATACTCCATGGAACAATAAATGCTTGCACTTCCCACCCCGTATCCCCCTCACGCGCCATTGAAGTCAGCGTATGGATCTTCGCTTAGTTACTGTCACAGGGCTGGCTGAGCAAGGAGCCAGCTTTCCAACCTCAAACTCGGATATTCAGGGCTTCATGCACCACATGGTTGAGGGTCTAGGTTGTACTCGCTTCAAGGTTTTGGCCCGGGTCCAGGGTTTAGGGTGTAGGATAAACTTCAAATGCAGATGCTGGACGAAGGCTGATGGTGCGAAGCAGGTGATATCATTCTTTCCTGGGCCTGAAATCATGCCACATGCTGCCTAAGAGAGGAAAGAGGACAGCAAGCCTTAATGGCACCTGATGACCCCTTGTTCAGACTAGGCCTCACCAATCCCAATGACAGCAGGATCACTGCAACAAAGGAAAATGCATGCCCTGCCCCCGAACCACATAGAAGTCCAAGGGGGCCCTACCAACACTGCTGACATCTAAGGTTAATGGACAATGAAATGGAAGCTACTATAGTATATTGGGGAGAGAGAGAGAGAGATATATATATATATACATGTAAACCAGTTTTCTATAGTAGCTTCCATTTTATTTTCCATTATCCCCATATGACCCCTAACCCTAAACCCCTAATTATGAGGGTTTAGGGTTTGTTAGTTTGTGGAAGGGCATGTCGAACTGAGCTACACTGGAGCCGCCCCGCCACTTCATAGGATGTAAGAGAGTATTAGCGATCATATGAGATGTAGTCTACACTCCTAGTATCCCCCATGATAGCCCCTATAAGACGACCCCATACAATCCCAAGGAGGTGAGACTGCTGCTCATATAAATGCTGCTAACACGCGGATGTAGGCTAGATTCCGCGCCTGAAGGGGCAACCATAGTGGTTGGTGCCACTATCAATTCTGAACGCATGGTAAGCTGTCCTGTGACACTTACACAACTGCAACGAAGAAGTCCGAGTGCTTCTCCTTGCAATCCGCCCACCAAAATCGACCATCTTGCTCTGGGATGCTTTCTGCTTGCAGCATGGGCAATTTCCTGGGTTGCTGTTAAGGAACTTAAATTAAGTTACCACAATGGGTATATATAGAATGGAAAAGAAAATGGAAACTACTATAATGGGGTTATACGAGCTATAGTCTAAACTCCTAGCATCCCCCATAACATCCCCTATAGTAGTCCCCTATATATTCCCCTATATAACCCCCTTTAAGGAGTTTAGACTATAGCCCATATAGTGGTAGGTCTTGCTGCGGCAACTTTGCACCCCTTCCCCATGACCGCCTTGGCTGCCATCGCGACAGGTGCGGGTCTCGGCCAGCACTTCAGGGTTTAGGGTTTAGGGCTTAGGGTTTAGGGTTTAGTTCTTGTACAAGCTACGAATTTGCAATACTTGTGATACCCTAGAAGCCCAGGTAACCATATAGTAGGTCCTTGGGTTACAGGTAGTATAGAATTATATAGGGACTTAAGGACAGGAACCCAATATACAGGTAACTGGGCTTCTAGGGATAGGTAGCAAGCATTATTGGACTTTTGATGACAGCATCGCGAAGCACTGAAACCTAGCCTTCAAACCCCGGATCCTAAAAGTTCCTGTGGGTTAAAGGTAGCCCATTACTTTGGGTACTTAGGCCCTAGGCTGCCTGTGGCCTAGGTACCCAAAATAACGGGCTTTCCAGCACTTTGAACCCAAAATATTCAAAGACCTGAGATGCGGGCTGTCAGCTGCGATCACTAAGGCGTTGTGCGCCGATGTCAAATCCTGCAGGACAATGATTCTGAAGCAGACGAGAAGCGGGGCACCATGTTAAGTAACAATGCATACTATAGTGATAACAGTTGTCCGAGACAGACCATGGCCCGGCCCATTTTGTCTTTGCTTGGCGTCATCTGACATGCAGGCATTACAGTTCTAAGAACAAAAAGCGGCGATGGATAGAGAGCTGATGATGACCGCTATTCACTTCAACCCCCACCCACCCCAGACAGTGAATGTCCTGGAGACAACAAAGCTCTACAACCGGGAACGCTCATTGCTAGGGGGTGCTTGCGTTTCACCACTTGGGTTGAAGTCGCGTGAATTCTATGCACAATTATCACACCTTTGGAACAATGAGCACGAAATCCTTCGTTATGGCCTTCCATGCCCTTACCCTAAGATTCCAAGTGCCCAACCAACCTACGTCGCCGAAGCCTGTACTGTACTACAATTAGAAGCACCAAAGCCCTACGAGGGTCCTTAACCCTCTTACTATATATACCCCGTAGATTCCTACATATCCCTGCGCATCTCTTTGAAGGAGCCCAAATATTCTGCACTTAGACCTTCAACCAAACCCTAAAAACCCAAAGAGTTGTCCAGAGAACAGCTAGCACAGCTGCCTTGAGCTTCTCTGCGAATCCAGCCATTCTGTCCTGCCAAAAGCCAAAGGGTTTAGGGTTTATAGGGCAGGGTCCCAAGTACCTCTTTAGTACAAGTTACTAAACCAATTATACCTCTGCGGTTTCGGATTGAAGGTATACGGTCCGAAGCAACTACAAAATACAAATTATGGTTACTCTCGTCAGTTGGGCAAGCATTCCCTATATGTTCTTAGGACCCTTTGGAAAAATCACATGGGGATTGATCATCAATAGGGCTTGGATCTAGGGTCCCTTGCTAAAATCATTTGGGATCCCTATAGTATGCCCCATAGGTGTATAAGGAATAATATGAGGGAAATATTTCAGAATGGCGGTTGTGGGAACAAGGATTTGGATTAACTACCCAATAGAGATTCTTTAGTTTAAAGTTTAGAGTGGAGGATCTAGAGGTTCAGAGTTTGGAGATTAGGGTTTAGGGTTTGGCAAGTGACACTTGGCTTGGGTACCGCAGAGATGTAGTGGGGATTGTCAGGGGGTTCCAATACCGCTGTGAATAACCCTTACTGTATACCACTAAACCCTGAACCTTATACCCTAACCTGACGCAAAATGCAACATGTGTTTACGGCCCTCCGGGCCCGAGAAACCCGCGTGCATCGCAAGTGTATACAAAGACCTCGACTCTAGCAGACTCTAACTTTGGGTTCAGGGTTTAGGGGGAACCTTCAACCTAGACCCTAAACTCTAAGCCCTAAACCCTGAACCCTAAACCCTAAACCCTTGATAAAGCCTGAACCCTTGATAAAGCCTGAACCCTGAACCCTAAACCCCCTAAACCCTAAACCCCCTAAACCCTAAACCTATAAACCCCCAACCTTATGCCATCCTCCCCAAGAAGCTCACATCCACTCCTCCAGGGAGGCCAGCTGGCCAGCAGCGATATCCCACCAACCTCACCCACTGGACCCCATTACTTTATATAAAGGATTTAAGGGGGGGTTATATAGGGATTATTTAGAGTTTAGGGTTTAGGGGTTCATTCTTTACATAAAGGATTCCCTGAGGGTCCAAGGACCCAAGTGATAGGGTTTCAGGGCCCAAATACTATACTATGAATGGGATTTGGGCCCTAAAGCTCTGTTATTTGGGTCCTTGGACCCTTAGGGATTAATGAAAGGGGGGTTATATGGGGGATTATTTGGGTTTAGGGTATAAAGGTTCGGGCTATATTAGGGTTTAGAGCTTAGGGTTTCGGGCCATAAAGGGTTTAGGGCGTGGGATTTGGGGTATAGGGCTCAGGGTCTAGGGTTAAAGAATTTGGGCTCAGGGTGTAGGAACTCAGGTTAAGTTGCTTCAGCTATTTCTCAAGGTTGATGTTAGGTACTGAAATGCGAAGAGATCTGAAATTTGCGGCTGAGGATCGGAAAGGGCTTCCTATCTACTGTGGTTTAAGGGGGAGTTGGGCCGGGAATATCGGTAACTCTGTGAGGGATTGGGCTTAGGGTTTAAGGTTTGGGGAAGTATCCCTAAACACTAAACCCTTGGGATCCTTAGAAGGATCAACTTTGCCACTGCCCCGGACTGCCCATACCAATGCGGAAGATTGGGGATTCCTTGCTTATGGGTCCCGCAACATGTCTTGAACTCTAGCACAAGATCTTATGAGGATATGGAAGCCGGAGTTAAACTGATGTAGAAATTTCGGATCATTCGGGGACCCTGTTTGGAGAACCCCTGAGCCCTCAACAGGTGATGACATCCGGTCAGGTACCCGGGGTGTTTGACGTTTGTTGCAGGGACCGTGTGTTTTTTTTTCTTTATGTATTTGCGCTCTGAAGAGGATACGAGACCCTAAACCCCAAACCCTAGATACTGGAGGGGTCCAGTATGGGAGCAAACCCTCAACCCTAAACCTAAATCCTAAAACCCTAAACCCTAATCCCTAAACCCTAATACCCTAGAACTCCAAACCTTAAACCTAATCCATTAACCTTGATGCCCTAAACCCTAAACCCTGTTGAGCGTGCCAGCCCTTTGGGTTGAGGGTCTCATGCGTCTGGGCATCATGAACCTCAAAAAGCAGCCATAGGCATGAAACAGCTGAAGCATGGTGTACAACGAGGGAGCCCCCAGCTACAAGTGGGGTTACGGTTTAGGGTTTAGGGTTTAGGGTTTAGGGTTTTTCAGGGTTCAGGGTTTGGGGCTATTAATTGCAGGCAGTTATCAGACTTATGTGTGTATATGTATATGTATGTGGCTAGGAACAGAAACATTGACCTATCCTGGATATCCTGAGCATTTGCAGAACACTAAGGACCCCATGTAGATGGTGGTCTCTTTTCCTGGGACCTACATGCTTTCAATTCAGTCCGCATACACGGTCATGACAGGCCCTATATGCCGGAATACAACAGAACCCGTTATACCGCGACAATTGTAAAGCCTAAATGAGGAGGGAGGCTTAAGAAGGCTATCCCCGTGCAAGCCTGATGATGAGCAAAGTATACTACACCCCGGAAACCCGAACCTCTGATTTAGGGTTTTGGGTTTAGGGTTTAGGGTTTACTCCTATATCCTAAACCGCCTAAACCCTGCAAACCCAATCCTGATTTATCTAGACCTCTACATTACCAACCCATAAATCAACAAGGGCCCACAAATTCAAATTTCACACGCTTCCAAGGCTTCCCTACCCTAAAACCCCAAAGGCTCCATGTAGCTATGTATTTGTATTATATACTTAGAGCCCGAAGGGGTTCCCACATCGCTAGTACCTAACGTATAGCACATGGAGCCTTTGGGAAACGTGTGTTGGGTTCGAGACTGGTGTTGGAACCCAAGAACCCGAAATCCAAGGCTGTAGGGGCAGCACTGGCGCCAGTGTTCATTTCTGCCACTGGGTTTCCTGCCTGGGCAGCGGTAGAAGCCACAACATACGGCCCCATTAGGATATTACCCCAATAGTTGAGAACCAAATGAAAAAAGACATGGGAATGAAATGCAAGCTACAATGTAGTGTCTTGAAGGTTTCTGAAATCAAAAATGCCACTTTGGAGGAGAGGTATTGTGAGCTAAGGGAATGTTTGAGCTCTCACAGGCGTTTAGGCTTTCGGGTTAGGTTCCTCCAACTTGTATGACAAGACTACCGGATCACTATTATCCTTTGCCTAGCTAAGATGACATTGCTCCAAAGCCATCCAAAATCCCTGATGAAGTCACAAGGCTATAGCTTCGGATCTAGGGAGAATACGTCCTTATAGCTTATGCACAGGTTCAGTATGCACAGGTTCAGTATGTGCCTTGGGCTAAGCATTTGGAAAGATCTACGCCGCGACTTATTGTCTTGTGTCAAGCTTGTTTCATACTGCACCCTGACGGCATGGATTCTTGCTGCAACCTAGCAGTATGGCAGGTGCTGATAAAGCTGCAATTTGGGGGAAGGCTCAATGCCGGCGAACACCGCACACTAATCACAAGAGAAATTCTCCCAAAAACGTAGAACCATAGCACCCCCACTGCTGCTGTTCCCTGCAAGCCCCTCCCAAAAAGATCTACGCACTCGCTGTAGAATCCGCTCATGACTTAATTCTGTCGTCATCCTATGGTAGGGGCCAAGATGACCCCCCTATACCCTGCATATACGTATATAAGGAATCTAGGACCACAACATGATTCATTATTGAAGCTTCTATGTGAGCTGTAGTCTAAGCTCCTCGTATCCCCTATAGTGGTCCCCAAGATACTTCCCTAAATATTCAGCCTTTCAGGAGTTTAGACCACAGCTCATGTTATGAATATTCAGCCTTTCAGGAGTTTAGACCACAGCTCATGTTATGCAACTTTTGCATGCCTCAGCTCAGGCGAGGACTCCCTGTCGCTCTTGATAGAGAGCATGCAGCAGCTGCTCCAACCTTCGCGAATCCCAGCAGGTTTAGGGTTTAGGATTTAGGGTTTAGGGTTTAGGGTTTAGGGTTTAGGATTTAGGGGCCCCGGGCTCTTTAGGGGATTCTAGGGGTCTTTAAGGAGTTGTTGTAAGGTATTTGTTAGGTGGACCCCCGACGATAAAGGATAATCAGGATTATATTAGGGTCCTATTATATTCCTATGATACCCCTAGTACAGGGTGGGGGGTCCTCCTAAGGTATTTGGGGATTGGTCTGAAATCAATCTATTGCGGGTCTGATTATTCCTACAAAATCTCACCCATTTCGGGAACAGCAATCTAGGCCAGGTACCTAAAGCAGAAATTCTAAACAATGGTTTAGAGCTTCGTGGTCCAAGTCTATCACGTTTTGCCAACTCTAGATCAGATCCCTAGAGACCTATTGTCGATACCAAACTTCCTGCATGACCTTACTATACTACAGTACGCACCAAAATTCACAAGGTAGAAGTCGGTATAAGGTACGTAGGGTCATGCAGAATTCTTTCTTTCACTGTAGAGCCTAAAAACTTCTTCATCGCGTACATCGTGACTGATCTCTCTGTTTTCAAGAAAACCCCGTGAGAAGTAGGAATCAGCTAGGAATCGCGTCAAAACTATTTCAATGGTGGAGCGCTTAGGGTTTAGGGTCAGCAGAGGATCCTAAGGCAAGTATGGTCGTGCCATAGCCCAAATATGGACCCTTGACCAACTGAAAGGTGTCTACAAGGAAGATAGAACGGAATCTCTCTGAAACATGTAAGAGTAGTTTTGGCAAACTGGCAAGGAAATAACTGTTTGAAACATTCAGACTCCCATGCTACTCCAAGATTGCATACTGGTTCTTAGCAGGGAAGAACGGAATAGAATCCCTGCATAATAATCCCTATATACTAACCCTAAACCCTAAGCCCTAAACTAAGAACCAGTAAGGTAGGGGACTGGATGTTTTCGGCAAGGAGTTGGGCCGTTGGGCCTGCCATTTTCAATTCGTCAGCAAAAGACGTCTGAAAGAACGATGAAAGGATGCAGCAGTCAACCCTCCACCTGGCCTGAGTTGGTTTAGGTTTATAGGCTTCAGGGGTAAGGGTTTAGGGTTTATAGGGATAATGGAAAAGAGAATGGAAACTACTCTAGTAGGCTATATTTTAGGGTTATAAAGGGATAATGGAAAACGGCAACTATACACAGAAATACATGAGGGTAGGTTCCAAAAGTAAACTCTAAACCCTAAACCAACTGGACCCCAACCCCAAGGCTCCATGTAGCGATGTATAGTCTATACTTAGGGCTCCCATATCACTACTTTAGGGCCCAAGTACATATCATATAGCTACATGGAGCCTTTCGGCGGCAAAGTTTGGGACGGAAAATACGTCGACTCCTAGATAGTGCAGCACTTAAATCTTGGGTTTAGGGTTTAGGGTTTGAGGATGTGCCTTACTGTTGGCAAGACCATATACAGGAGATCGTCGTCAACATACAGACTCTATACTTACTGGGGAGGGATAACGGAATATTTCAAATAGGGATTATTTAGAAAATAAGGGGATGTTTTATAACAGGGATTATGTAGCGTTTAGGGTTAGCAGAGAATACGGGAATACTTTTAAATTGGGGTAAGATAGGGTTTATGGCTCAAAGGTTAGTAGCGATTATGGGAACATATTATATAAGGCTTATACAGAGAGCATATTGCCTTATTCGCGACTAGCCCCCCGAAAGCATAGCAGTCAGGAGTTGGCGGCATGAGCCGTTGCAAACAAGCCTCTCTAACAATGCTTTCTTTCTTTTAATACATGGTGGTTCTCAGAACAAAAAATCAGGATCCTGACCTGTAAACCGTGGTTGTCAGGATCAACTATCTCATTCGCAAAACAACCACTAAGCACCCTCACCTACAAAACGTGGCAGTCCCACTGAGCTCTGGCTATCTTACCTAGTCCCCCCGACCTCTGATTTATGTTACCTAGTCCCCCGGACGCGCCAAGTAGCCTATAAATCCTGCTTATGTCAGGCATACATACTGCAGCGCGAAGCAACATGTGGGTTTCTCGCAAAACGGCAGCCAGCAAGAACCACTGAGGCATATGAGCTTTTGTCTAAACTCCTAGTATCCCCCTTTATAAGCCCCAACATAATCCCGTGTAAAATCCCCTATAGAACCCCCTTTAGGGGGTGTGGACTATGGCTCATATGGGGCAATGCAAACAGATCACTGTCGGGGACCCCTCCTGTTGATAGTAACAATCCTGGGTGACGATAGCACAATGAGCACCATAACTCCCAAGAAACGGGTACTTGGGATGTGGCAGGATTTCTACATCTCCACCTTAAACCCTAAACCCATATATATATATATATATACAGATATATTCAAAACCTACCCATATACATATATCTATATATGTATATGCACGTTTCTGTACGCCCCTGTAACCGGTATGTATCCCCAAGCAGTAAGGGCTCTCAAGAAGTGATCTTACAAGACTCCCCTAAAGCCTCATAAAGCCTGCAACTGTATATGGTAGTCGCGAGGCATAAGGGATCTCCCGTACATGCCACCAGACAATATTCCACATTGTAGGAAATCCTGAAAATGGACCGCCAATTTTCGGAACCGCCCATACCATCCGTACACGACTCCAGATAAAGCATCTGTTTTGGTCCATGCAGCAAGCGGTCGCGGCTGGCACAGAAAACTTAGGCATCTTCCAAAGTGAAGGGGAATCGTGTTCGCGGAGGGTCCACAAAGTACCCAATATTAGAGTTTCGGGTTTAGGGTGGTGATTGGGCTTTGGTACTAGGAATTGTTCTAGACGTCTACGGAAAGTAACTTGGACCCATGGGGGTTGATATATGTTCTAGTCGTACCATTTTTCGAGGCTGCAAAAACAAGACGATTTGGCGGCCCCATTTCCCTATCATGTCTCTGTACGAATCATACGAGAGTCATGGTGTCCTGATTTTGAGCTTTGTATTTTTTATCCAAGGGCTCCAATGTAGTTCCTTTTTGGGTTTGTTATGGTTTTTGGGTAAGGGACTATAATATACTACCCCAAAAGGAACTACATAGGAGGGTCTGGGTAGTCAC
>CAJNIZ010012536.1:31248-49941 GCA_905231905.1 Symbiodinium pilosum | reverse complement strand
TTTAGGGGTTTAGGGTTTAGGGGCTGAGGGTTTACGGGCTTAGGGTTTAGGGGTTTAGGGTTTAGGGCCCCCAACCCCCCACCCCTTTTAACCGATATGTAGTAGGGGTCTGTAGGGGAATGGAAAAGAACTACCACGGCAATTAGGGTTTAGGGTTTTGGCATAATTGCCCTGGGTATAGAGATGCATTGGGTATAAGTGTATATATGTAGGTGTACAAAGTTCTTGCTTGCCCTTAAAGGGCGTTTTTGGGAACAGATGGGTGAATATAGATATAGGGGTATATGGGGATTTCCTTACACCCTAAACCCTAAACCCTAAATTTGGGATGCCAGAGATGTAGGGCCTCCTCTTACTCTTGGTTATTAGCGATTAGGGTTTGTGATTGAGGCATTTAGGGCCTACAGCCAAGGGTTCAGAATTTTGGACTCAGGAGTTGGCACTTTGGGCCTGAAACTTAGGATTTCGTGTGCTGGATATAAGATTTCAGGCGTTGGAACTAGAATCCTAAACGCTAATCCCTAAAACATAAACCCTAATCCCTATATCCTAATCCCTCAGCCCTAGACCCCAAACCCAAACCTTGATCCCTAAAGCCGAATCCCTAAACCCTAGGGGACGGGATGGAGGACTGGGTCCCTAAGGAGCCCCCTCGTAATTAAGGGAGTTTTCAGATGGGTTTTACAGTTTAGGGAGTTACTAGGTGGGTGCTCTTACATAAATAAAGCTTATGTAAGACTTATATGGGGACACGAGGACTATATCAGAGTCTGTGTAAGGCATATGTAGACAGGGTCTCCAGGAATACTGTAGTTTCCATTTTGTTTTGCATTACTTCATTCCCTGCTAACAACAGAAAAAATTGAGGGGGTTCATTGGCTTATGGTCGGGCGATTTTTGGGCATGGACGTTTTGTTGGCTTTAGGCGTTTAGGGCTTTGGGCGTTTTAGGCTTTGGAACGAAGTAGTTGCAATGAAGAGACTAATCTCATCATGACATTAGTAGAGCTAGTGTATAGATTCTAGCCGCCGTTCTTGGCTTTCAGAAGCAGATTGCTGATAGCCTGAAACCTAAATCCTGAACCATAGTACTCACCAGAAATCACCTTCATGACAAAATAACAATGTCAGGGCGTCAGCTCATTGTACGACCTGCGTGCAGCTTACGCCCTACTACAAGGAGGGGGCCTCACTTACAAGTTGGGTAATAAAAGGAATCATTATGGTTATAAGTCCTATGAATACTGCAAGGGCAAGTAATGCTGACACAGATACCATTCTCCCTCGTGGTTACTATTGGTGGCTGAGGGATCAGCTGGTCCATGCCGAGTATCGAACGACTGTGCAACTGTATTGAGCACAATGAAGCTCTGATGCAGACACTCCACCCCGAAAACCCTAAAACCCTTGAAGTCAAGGTAAATGCCGTGGCACATTCAATGGGGGCTCCTTACAAAGGTGTTCAGCGCTGCGATATAGGGTTTAGCGTTCAGGCCTGAGAACCGGACGAAAATGTGGGAATTCTGTTAACATTGTGCAAGGTTTTACTTTAGCACCCGCCCACTGGGCACCCATTGGGCTCTGTACAAACTGGCTAACAGTCAACACAAATTGTAATTGCAAATGTAACGTTCTCAGATTGAAGCCATGGGCCCCTAGTATGGGCCCCTAACCCTGAGATCCTTATATACCTACTATGTACCCTTTAAGGGTCCCTAGAATCCCCCTAACAGACCTAAGGGCCCATACTTCACGACTTAGGGCCGCAAGGTTCCTTTTCTGATCCCCTCCCCCTACCATGTAAACCCCCAACCCCCTTAGCATTCAGAATACCAACTTGTGGTATAATGTAATGTCTTGGGAATGCCTAATATTGGGCCCCACCCCCTTAGTATTCAGAATACCAAATTGTGGTATACTGTAATTTCTTGGGAATGTTTAATATTGGGGGGGGGGGGCTGAATATTGCGGAAGGGGGTTGTGAGTCAGAGCAGGTGGGGGAAGCCCCTAAACCCTGGAACCTAAACCGAATACCTTAAACCCTAAAACCTTAACACACCTATCAATCCCTAAGGGTCCAAGGACCCAAATGATAAGGTTTTAGGTCCCAAATACTACAATAGTAATGGTATTTGGGCCCTAAAACCCTATTATTTGGGTCCTTTGACCCTTAGGGCATCTGTATAGACGAACTAGCGCCTGGCTCACGATTCGCGCCGCTCCTACGTTGCCTTCATGCATGGCCGCCATGTAGCCTTGGGTTCGGTAGGTTTAAGGTTTAGGGTTATATAGGGTTATGTAGGAAAATATAAGGCTATGGGGTTATATACGTTAAAAAGGGCTATGTAAGGTTTTAAGGTTTAAGGCTTCGGGTTTAGGGCCTACGGTTTAGGTGAGGACAACCTCCATACACATCGCGGCTTACATGTTAGGTTCTAGGGTTTTGGGGTTGAGGTTGTATAGATTTAGGCTTGCGGTGTGACGGGGTCCCAATAAAGAAAAGCACATTCTTGACGGATATGGGAATCCTTGGAAGCGTGGATGTAGCTATCTGAAAATATCACTGGACAATTCACTCTCCAGCATGTTTCAAGGAGATGATCCTAGCAGGAAACTTGAAGCTCAGGGTGCAATATTCCATAGGTATTTTGCTTAGTCGTTGGTTGTTAGTAGGAAATAAGGGAATATGACCCTCATATAATATATTCCCTTCTTCCCAAACCCCCAGTAACCCAGTAAGTCAGCAGTTGAGAAGGTTATCTCTTTATGGATGTGGGCTGCGGGCCCACCATAGTCGGGCAAACTTACACTTCAAGCCTTAACCGTATACCCTCCAAAGCTAGAATCTATATTGTGGGGGCCCCCTCATATTGGAACTCCGTGTTTCTGGAAACCGTAAAGCCTAAATCTCAGGTTTTCTCTTCGATTATCCTATCACAACCCCTATATGCCCCTGTACAACCCTAAACCCCTTTTTTTGAGACCCCTGTATTCTCAGCTGCCTAGGTACCCAGCTGCCGTTGCACACAGCAGAGCAGCGCACAAACCTGCGCTATTTCCTGGAAAGCGGACTTGGTAGGGTTAGGGATCTAGGGGGTCAGGATTTAGGGCTCCCTCTACCCTGAACCCTAAACCTTGCTAGGGTTTAGGGTCTAGGTGTTGGAGTGCTAGGGTTAAGGGTCATTTAGGGTTTTGGGGGCTAGGGTGTAGGGCTTACGGTTGGGGGTTAGGGTTTGGAGTAGTTTAGTGTTTTGTGGTGCGGTCGGAAGTTCGCTCTCAGGGTTGGTATTGGTATATATAGTCTCCCTTAAGTAGATAGAATATGGGGCATATGGGGATCTTATTCTAAATGCACCCAAAGCACTGTTCTGTGTACTCAAGAGGGACCATAAACCCTAGGTATGCATGCGTTAAAGCAACCCCTTGTCTCCTTCCGCGTTCCGGCCCTGGAGATCTGTCTAAGTTCTCCCGAAAGGGAAACCTAATACTCCCAGCAGCATTCTCAAAGGAGTTCTATACTCACACACCCCAAAAAACTTAGCAACAACGTTGTATATGAGGAGTTCCTGGCAAAGGGGTGCCTTACAACCCCTAAGACTACAAAGGGATTATGGCTGGGTATTATTATTGAACCCCCTAGGGATGCCTGGCGTTTGAACCCTACCCTACACCCCAAAACCCTAGGCCCTAGACCCTAAACCTACATGACCCTATATAACCCCTATTGAACAATAGAAGGGTTTTGGCAACCCCAACCCCCAGAATTAGAACCGCTAAAAAACCATCGTATGATAGTTATGGCGTCCTAGTTTGGGGGGTTGGGGTTACCGAAGTCCTTGTATTATTGAGCCCCTAAACCCTGAAGCCTAAACCCTGAAGCCTAAACCCTAAACCCTAAACCTATACTAGATTGAGGAAGCTTTGTCCTGCGCATTGCCGACAGTCTCGGCCTCGCCCCACCGCTCCTCCACCTGTGCAGCTAGGCCTAAACCATTAGGGTTTAGGGTTGACGGTTGAGGGGTTTGGGGTGTAGGGCTTAGCGCTCATAGGCTTAGGGTTTAGGGTTTAGGGTTGAAGGGTTTAGGGCTTAAGCTTTTGGAGTTTAAGGATTTAGAGTTTAGGGTTTAGGTCTGCATCCTTAACCCTTTACCTGTAGGGACTAATGCCTCAGAGAGCTCAGGATGTTTAGCGGAGTCAACGTCCGCTTTTGAGGTGTAGGCCGCTGGGCTCAGGACTTCCTGTCGAGTGGATTGAAGGTAGGGTCTGGGTTTAGGGTTTGGGGTTTGAGGTTTGGGGTTTGAGGTTTGAGTTTGGGTTTTAGGATGTAGTAGTGGGTTAGAAGCGTAGATTCTGCCTCAAGCCACCCTATACTACCTTGCTGGCGCCCCCCCCCTTAAACTAGGGCTCAAGAAGGCTAATTAGGAGGGAACCTTTGGAGGGGGAGGGAGGGGAGACCATGAACTAGGATCCGCAGTATTGAATATAGGGCTTACTGAACACCCCTGTGACATGTGTAAGCCCAAAAGATTCATGAGCTTGCCTTGCTTTACCTTCCCCGCGCTTGTGACCTGGGTTTTGTGGGTTTTGGGCTAGGGTCTAGGGTGTTCAGAGCTTTAAGGTTTTTAGGGTGTAGGGGGTTTAGGGCATTTGCTGTTTGCTGGAAATATTACGTGTACATTTAGGGCTCCAGTAAGGTCTGGTGTCCGAGGTGCGCATCTGGGGCTTCGGGGGTGTGCGAGAAGTTGGAGGTTTTAGGAGTTAAGGGCTTAAGTTTTTAACAGGTGCAGAGGGTTAGCGCCAATCCCAATAAGAAAAAACACCCTGCAACCTAAACCCCACAAACCTTAAACCCCAGATCCTAAACCCCAGATCCTAAACCCCAACTATACACTAAACACTATACTCATGTACACACTCAGCCTGTCACCCTTTCCCTGAACTCCAGTCTCAGACTGTAGTAGCCATCTCCGTCGTGGTCCCATATTCTTGATATCGTCATAAGGGTTTAGGGCTTAAGGGTTTAGGGTTTAGTATAGTGTACTTCATACAGACCTCACATACTATCGGCACTTATTTGAGGCCCCTGATCACCTAATCTCTATAAAAACCCTTATAGACCGACAGTCTCCATTTCATGGCAGTTATTTAAGGCTCCTGATCACCTAATCTCTATAAACCCCTATATAATGACAGTGTCCATTTCATTGCAGGTATTTAAGGCCCCAAATCACCTAATCTCTATAAACCCCTATGTAACAACAGGGTCCATTTCATGGTAGCTGTTTAAGGCCACTGATCACCTAATCCCTCAATATGACCACAGTGTCCCTAAACCCTACACCCTAATCCCTACCCCTTTGTCCATCTTGCTACCCTCTTCAGCAATGCAGGCCTTGGACAGATCAAGCTTGGTGTCAGCCTGCTATGAGCAAACAGCTGTTGCTAGGGTTTAGTGTGTAGGGTTTAGGAATCAGGGGTTAGGGGTGTGGGGTTTAGGTTTAGGGTTTAGGGTGTAGGATTTAGGGGTTAGAGGTTAGGGGTTTATGGTTTAGGGTTTTAGGGGGACCTAAAACTAAGGATCCCCTAAGCCTCCCTGAGGTTCAGTGTGGTCTCCTGATGTCCACCATAACTGCCTCGTAATGTAGGGTCCTTGCTGGCTTACGACACGTAGACGTCCTTTTTTGAGGAACTGTGATAGGGTAGTTCTTGATACTCCGAGGACACCCAGCTGCGGCTTCAAAATGGCAATGCCTGACCGCCAGGCACATCCAAACAAACTTCCTGATTTCGTGGGCATGCCGCTGAACTACGAGGCACTTAGGACCCCTACCAAGGGTTACCCCCTAGGTACCTGTAGTAGGAATATCAGGGAATCCCAAAGGGTTAGGTAAGGTAAAAGGTCCAACATAGCGGAGTCTGAAGGGATGGGTCATTCGGAGCAAACATAGCTGTGCAGACGCCACTGATAAAAGCCACCTTTCAGGACTGATAGAAGACCTGCCCTAATCCGAGCTTACTAAGAATGAACATTCCCACCATCCTGACTTTAAATAAATATAGCACCCAACTGATCCCAGTGCCCCTTTAACTTTCCATGTTTGCGTCCATTTATTTCTCCGTGCCTGGGTGATATCCCTATACCCTACACAAATCAATTCTCAGGAGAATTTGGATGTACAATAGCCATGCTGGCCTCAGGGTCCAAGTAGATGAAATAATATACAATTGGGCCCGAAAGAAGTAGAGGAAAGAGAGGGAGAGAGAGAGAGAGAAGAGAGAGAAGAGAGAGGAGAGAGCGAGAACGAGAAAGCGAGAGCGAAAACGAGAGCGAGGTGTGTGTGTGTGTGTACGCATATATATATATATCTCTCTCTCTCTCTCTCTCTGCCGAGGCCCTAAAGACAACTCTAAATGTATCTATATGAACCCGTGTAAGCCCAAATTATGTCCTAGTTGGATACTTGAACCCTTAAGGCCGGTTTGATACATGCAGGAACCCGTTTGAGCTTCAGGTTTAGGGTTTAGGTTCAGGGTTGCGGGTTTAGGGTTTACGGGTTTAGGGTTTAGATACATCTTTTGCAGGGTGTAGGGCTCAGGGCTTTTAATGTGGAGTTCCCCAAAGTCATAGTAAGATCTCCATATACCGTATATACTGTCTACTTACGTCGGACCATATTTGATGGGAACCCTTTCCAGCTTTACTAACATCCCACTTAGGCGGTTGAACCCTTAGGGCTGGTTCACTTCCCTTATCGGCAATTATATCCTAAACCCTAAACCCTACAACAGCCTGCCCAATCCAACCCGAAGCTCTACTAGGATCCTAGTGGCTCCTTTTGGGGGGTTAGGAATTAGGGCTTTAGGCTTTAGGGTTTAGCGTTTAGGATTTAAGGTTTAATGTTAAGGATTTAGGGTTTAGGGTTCAGGGTTATGGATTTAGGGCAGTATAACCCTTACCAAAATTCGCAACAAACCCAAGACGGAACTACATAGGAATCCCAGGATGCACCTTTAACCCTCATCCTTAGGCCCCTTGTACACCCCCCATATAACACCTTTCTACCTGAAACCCTGGCCCCTATATATCCTAACCCCCAAACCCTATATAACCTAAACCCCAACAAGACCGTGAACTCATGTTAAACCCCAAACCCTAAACCTTGAGCCCTAAGCCCAGAGCCCTAAACCCTAATTGACCTAAACCTTACATCCTATAAAACGCTAAAGCCTGTAAACCCCAAGCCTAAAGGATCTAAACCTTACATCCTATAAACCCTAAAACCACAAGCCCAAAAGCCTAAACCCTGCAAACTCTAAATCCTAACCTCTAAACCTTCAACCTTAAACCCCTCTAAACCCTAAGTCCTAAACCCTACACCCCAGACCCTAAAGGCCCTATAGACCCTAAACCCTAGAAACCCCGTAGACCCTTGACCCCAAACCCTATAAACCCTATGAACCCTTTAAGCCCCAAGTCCTCAACCCTAAAGCCTAAGCCAACAAGCCAAGCCCTAAAGGACCGAAACCTTAAACCCAAACCACAGAAATCCTATAAATCCTATAAACCCTATGAACTTTATGGATCCTATAAACCCTATAAACCCTATAAACCCTATGAACCCTATGAACCTTATAAACCCTACACCGCGGCCTGCACAGCCAAGAGCTTACATCGCCGGCGCGCGCTGCGCGAACCGCAGGCGCGCCGAGCAAAGGCAAAGGGCAGAAGCCTTTTGGGGCACTTCACGGGACGGCTCAGGGCTTAGGATTTGAGGGTTTTAGGGTTTGAGGAAGTGGAGGCCTTAGGGTTAAGGGTTTGGGGGGCTTAGGATTTGGAACCCTAAACCCTAAACCCTAAACCCTAAGCCCTAAACCCTAAACCCTAAGCCCTATAAAAATTGGGGTTTTAGATTTTGGGGCTCTGAGTTTGGGATCTTGGCCTGCTGGCCTAGCTCTGATCTCGCCTTTTCCAAGACCGGCCTCCAAGTCTCAGTCCCAGTGCTCGCTCCCTCTCTCTCTCTCTGAGTAGGGTTTAGGGTTCAGGGCTTGGGGGTTTAGGGGTTTAGGGGTTAGGGGTTTAGGGGTTAGGGGGTTTAGGGGTTAGGGGGCTTAGGGTTTAGGGATCCAGCAATCATCATATCTACGCTTCTTGGGTCATGTTGCTAAATCAGCTCGATTGCCGTGCTCAGAAACTCTTTGTGTCAAAGCATGAGTTGCTGTCCCTTGAAGGCACTCTGTTCGGACAAGAAGTGTTTCATAGGAGTACCTGAACCCAAAAGTAGGTAAAAGCCCAAAACCCATTAATCTAGCCCAAAAGGCCATTATTCTACATACCTTTGGGGTCAAGAACACTGGGACTAACAATGCTCCAACGTGAAACCACCTTCTGCAGTCAGTCATACCACATCCCCGAATGTGGAGCATCTTAGCCATAAAGCGAACGAAAAAGGTATGGGGTGAGGGGATAGGGAGGGGGGACGGTAGGGGGGGGAGGGGGGGGTAGGGGGGGAGGGTAGGGAGTTTAAAGTTTCGAAATGGGGGCCAGCAGGAATTTTTGGTTTGGGCGACATCACGGCATAGGTGACCAAGGATTGTGCAAGGGTGGTATTAATAGTTCATCAGGCTGCTACATGTTTGCACCACACGCTGAACCTCAACACTACATGGACCCCCCCAAGGTAGGAACAGGATTCAGGGATTCGCGTCCCAAAGACCATTGAAACAACCAGATAAGCCAACTTACTACTGTACATACCTCCATGAACCTTAAACTCTAAAACTAAAGCGTAAACCCCAAACCCTAAACCCCAAAACCCTGAAACCTAAACCCCCAACCCTAAACCCCCAACCCCAAACCCCGAATCCTAAACCCCAAGCCCTAAACTCCAAGCCCTAAACCCCAAGCCCTAACATGTGGGGTGCAGGTAGGGGGAACCGGTTGGTTTGTGCCAAGAAGCGCTAGCAGCTCACGGGCTTTGAAAGGCCTGGGTTAGGGTTTTAGGGTTTTGTGGTTTTAGGGTTTTGGGGTTTTGGGGTTCTGGGGGTTAAGGGGTTTTAGGGGTTAGGGGTTTTAGGGGTTTAGGGTTTTGGGGGTTTGGGTTTCTGGGCTGGCCACTTTCTGCTTTTCGGCTCCGAGGTTTCAGCACCAAACCCTATAAAACCCTGAAACCCTAATCCCAAACCCTAAACTCTACACCCAAAACTCTAAACTCTCGACTCGAAAGCCTAAACGGGATTTGGGGATTTAGGTGATTTAAAGGCTTCAAGGATTCAGGGGGATTTGCCGCTTTGAGGGTGGAGACGTTCGGGCGCGCGAGGTTTAAGGTGTCAGCCGTGATTTTTTTGGCTTGCAGTGCTTATAGTCCCCCTTAAGTAGATAGAATATGGGGTATATGCGGATCTTATTATAATATACCCAAAGCTATATTCTATCTACTTCAGGGGGACTATAGTGTCAAGCGGTTTAGGGTTTCGGGTTTTAGGGTTTCGGGTGTAGGGTTGATGTAACCCCGTAGTCAATCAACCCCCTGCTCTTCATAGGGATTATAAATAGGGATCCTAATATTAAGGCCTTTCAACGGAGAGGTTTATTGATCAAGGGAGGGCTTTAGGATGAACCTGGACTGCTGTTGAGGGTTTAGGGTAAATTCAATTCCCATAAAAAGGAAGCCCTTGTATTTACTAAACCCATATTAGGGGATTAAAAAGGAAGCCCTTGTATTTGCTAAACCCATATTAGGGGATTACTGGTTCTGCCGGGCTTCTTGAGGCTTTAGGGCTTAAGGCTTAGGGCTTCGGGAAGCTCTAGGCTTAGGGAAGCTTAGAGCCTTGCGTTTGTGGGGCCCATAAGGTGCATGCGGTGCGGCGGCTAGGGTATGGAAAGGAGGGGTTCAGGCCACCTTGAAAGCTTTCTACTTCTTAGGCCTGGATCAAACAGAACTTAAAATGGTTTCCATACGCCCTATACATTGGTACCCGTAGACCTTGAAGCCTGAAACCCTAAATCACCCAAAGCGCAAGCCCGAAGCCCTGAACCCCAAGCTCTAAATCGTCCGGGCTGAGAGTTTACGCAGACCCTCCTATGTAGTTCCTTTTTGGGTAGGTTGATTATAATCCCTTACCCAAAAACTATAACAAACCCAAAAAAGAACTACATTGGAGCAGGGGTAGGCAATCAAGGGGCTCAAAGGTGGGATGACGGTGGGTGGACTTCCGGATCCCCATTGTGCATTCCATTCCAGTATGTTAGGGCTTATCTTGTGCCCCAACCTTTATTTACCCCACCTTTTGGGCCATCGCTGGCCCTAAGCCCTAAACCCGAAGCCCTAAACTCAAAACCCTAATCCCTAAGCCCTGAACCCTAAACCCTAAAACCTAAACCCTAAGCCCTAAACCCTAAGCCCTAAAACCGTGCTTAAAGGGGGGTTGAGACGGGCGACGTGCCCGCGGAAGCGCTTGAGCTGGACCACTCCTGGCGTCTAGGGCTTAGGGTTTGGGGTTTAGGGATTAGGGTTTAGGGTTTGGGGTTTAGGATCTGGGGTTTGGGGTGAGGGGTTGGGGGGTTTAGGCTTGGGGGTTTAGGGTTGGTTTAAGGTTTTTGGGATGAGGGTCCTCCTCGAGTAAGCGTGGAACCCCTCTAAGGGGCTTTATGGGGGCTGTATAGATAGCAGGCATACTGTTTATGGTATACTTCTCCCCCAAGCGAACATCCAAACCGAGTAATGCAGTCTTCCCGGTGCCCTTCTTCGGCTTCCATGTTAGTTTGGTGGGGTGTAGACTTTAGGCCGTAGGCTTTAGGGTGCAGGGTTTAGGGCTTAGGGCAGCTGCGTGCTTCTTAGTTGCTGAAGATGGGCTGAGAGTAGAATGCTTACGGAAGCCTTGACACAAAGGGGCTCGGCCCCACAGCAAGAAAGTGCTAGAGCTACAGGAAACTTCCAGCAAGCTAGGAGCGGGGATACATGGGCTACACGCAGACTATGGTGCGTTTTTGTTGGGTCGTCATCATGAGGGTTTGCCTTTCCAGCTCAATCGCGGACACTCACACCCTAAACCCTAAATCCTAAACCGTAATATTGGCAATTATTTCGGCCCCTATATTACCTTCGCAAGTTGAGCTTCTCCAAGCCGGACTCGCGCACCCAACTAAAAAAACATTACTACCATGAGCACTATAATTCCCAGGACAAATACTACTATTACCTATATTACTATTTGTATTTTAGACCTCAACATGGAAATCAAACGGAAACCCAACTTCAAACCCTAAACCCTAAACTCTAAACCCAACTTGAGCAGGCTTTTGGCCTGCTGTGGCGGACCTAAGCCGATAGGCGGTCTGTGAAGAACCTTCCACCAGGCTAAGCAGGTCAGGTCATAGTCCCCCTTTAGTAGATAGAGTATGGCTTAAGTAGATAGAATAGGGTTTAGAGTTTAGGGTTTTTCAATATGGGACCCTAAACCCTAAACCCCAAACCCTAAACGTAAGCCATATTCTATCGACTTAAGGGGGACTGTCTATGCTTTAAGGCTTCAGGGAATGCTTCGGGGATTCCTGTGTAGTTCTTTTTTGGAGCTGCCATGGTCTTGGGTCAAGGGACATATTCTACCAACCAAAAAAAAGAACTGCATGCGAGCCTTTGGGCAGGTTTCTTTAGTGATGCACACAGCAACGGTAGGACAGAACTCAAATGAGCTATAGTCTAAACGCCTAGTATCCCTCTGAATACTCCCTATGGTAGCCCCCTATATTATCCCCTTTGTAACCCCCTTTAAGGAGTTTAGACCCTAAACCCTTAACCTATATGATCCCATATAGAATCCCCTATAGTAATCCCCTATGTAACCCCCTATATAGACGCCCTTGAAGGAGTTTAGAGCCTGAACCCCAAAACCTAAACCCTCAACCTAAACCACATATTATATAATCCCCTATATAACCAACCCCCTTTAAGGAAACTTGACTATAGCTCAGGTGGTAAGGACCTTCAGGGTCCGCTTCAGCTTGTGGGGGTTAAAGGAGTGGACTCACGGTTGAGTACTGAGGACTTCGTTGCGGTCTAGTATCACATTTGGGGTTTAGGTTGGGTACTGCCCCCCTCACTAACAGTTGGATAACATTTTTAATATGGTTCTATATAGCCCTTAATAAAACCCCTAATATAGACTGTTACTGGGTGGGGGAAGTACCCAAGGTTTAGGGTTCATAGGCTCTTCGGGTGCAAGGCTTTGTTGGGGACTATGCGTAGATTGCAGCAGTCACTTATTCGGGGAGACTGCAGAATAGCCATTGTTGAGATCAGGTGTTGCAAGCTGCAGGACCGGCTTGCTGTCCCGAATTGTGTTTGAAGCTGGCAAAATGGCAGTGCCTTTTTGAGTATGACTTAACCCCATGGGCTGCCGCAGATCGGCATCTCCAAACAAAAAGACCCCTTGACCCAACATCCCGAAACCCGACCCTACTGATGGTTGTTGCAACGAATGAATACATGGATCCCCGCAGTACTGCCCAAAATCCCTCTTCCCAATGAGTCCCTGCAACCTTTCCTATTATCACCAGTAACGTGCAAGCCTGAACAAGTGTGTTCCCGAACAATCCTGATATAACCCTGGTATCCCCCTTAAGAACCCCTATCATCGTCCCCCATATAATCTCCTAGATAACCCACTTTACAATAATGAGCTGGGACTGCAGCTCATATACCCATGACTAGTATAGTATACAGCAAGGCCCTCTTCCATGTATCTAAAATTTAGGCCCCTACGACACTCTGAATTTGCCAGGGGACCATAACGCAGATCTAGCCGCTAATTGAGGGGTCCCATAACAACAATTAAGAGTTATACAGCAATATTCAGTACACCCCCCCCCTTGTACTTGAACGGAAACAAAATTTCCGCATAAATTTCCAAACACCCAACCCCAAACCCCAAATCCTTAACCCTCGCCCCTAAATCCTAAACCCTGAACCCTAAATCCTAAATCCTAAATCCTGAACCCTAGATCCTAACTCCTAAGCCCTAAATCCTAATCCTAAACCCTAAACTGCCCTAAACCCTAAACCCAAGGTCACCATGCAAGATGCTATCATCAACGCCTGGGCTGGGGGCGGGTATCGAAGCCAGGTGCCATGTGAGACCTGGAGCATCATGACCTGAAAGTTGAAGTAGAAAAATCGGGTTTAGGGGTTTTAGGGTTTAGGGGTTAGGGGGGTTTAGGGGTTCAGGCATTGGAATCCTTGCATGAGCCATTGCCCAAAATGTTAGTATCCCCCGTTAAAGCCCCTATAAGTAGTTTCCTGTATAATCCCTGATATAACCTCGTTTAAGGAGTTTAACTCCTGAACCTAAACCCTAAACCATACATTATATAATCCCCTGTATAGCTCCCTAAACCCTAAACTCTGAACCTCAAACCCTAAACCCTTAATTTAAGCAGTTCAGACTATGGCTCACATAGCCCTGGGGTTTATGTGGCTCCTATGGGACAACCAGACCATGTGTGGGCCAAGCTTTTGGACAGTTTCAGTTTGGAAGCCAGCATTGAGCGTTGGGCGCGTTGACTTTCGGACCTTTTTGGGGCTGCAGATTTAGGTTTGCGTTTTGTTTTTATGGGACCTTTTCCCCGCGGGATGATAGAGTTTAGGGTTTTAAGTTGAACGTGTGGTTTAACGTATGGGATATAGGAGATTGGGTTTTCAAGCTACCGACGCCTGAGGGCCCCGAGCGCAGAAACCCCTGGGCACCTAGGCCCTACAACCGAACATACCTACCTGAACCCCAAAAGTATGTAGAATAATGGCCTTTTGGGCTATATTAATGGGTTTTGGGCTATTATTTTACCTACATTTGAGGTTCAGGTAAGCCCTCAGCCCTGACCCCACGCGCCTGCCTTGCTGGCTGTTAGTGGGGATTGGGGGTGGCATCCAAAAATACTGGACATGTTGGTCATCTCAGAGCCAGGAATTCTGCTACTTTGGCACTATTCTCTATATGGCCCACTTCTCCAGCAGTTAACGTAAACCTCCCCAAGCATATAATTCCCGTGTTCTTTTGCATTCCTTCCTTCCCTACACCCTACACCCTCAACCTACACCTAAACTAGCTCCCATGTTCCTTTTCATTCCTTTCTTCCCTGCAAGCCCTGTAGCCTTAATCCCCCTGAGCTTCTAAAAGTTTAGGGTTTAGGGTTTCCCTGAACCCCAAAACACCTCAATGATTGGGTTTAGGGCTCAGGGCCCTAAATCTCGCAAGTAGATCCCCTCCCCCTACTTAAGAAACCCACCCTTATGATCAACATTCCCCCCCATTACAGTTGGGAGGGTATGTACAATTACCCTAAACCCTAAACGTTTGGGAGGGTATTCATTGTCAAGAAGACTGGGCAGTTTAGCATCGGCCCCAGTATTAGGGGTTTAGGTGTTTAGGGTTTATGGTTTATAGGGTCTTAGGGTCTTAGGGTTTTAGGGCTTCAGGGCTTAGGGTTTGAGAGTTTAGGGTTAGGTGTAATTTCCATTGCCTTTCCCATTCCGCTAGAAAGCCCCGATACGATCCAATCATTAGTGGAAAGCTTAGGGTTGAGGGTTTAGGGTTTAGAGGGTTTAGGGTTGCCGGCCAGCAGCCGAACCCCAAGTCCTACACCCGCAGGCTTAAACCCTAAATCCTATAAACCTTAAACCCTAAATCTTAAAAACCCAAAAAGCCTAAACCTAAAGCCTAAACCCCAACAAGGAGCAAGTTGCGCCCTAAACCCTCAACCCTAAATCCTAAACCCTGAACATGTCTGAACCCTAAAATCTAAACCCTAAACTCTTATAGTCACCCTTAAGTAGATAGAATTTGGCTTTGGGTATATTATTATAAGATCCCCATATATCCCATATTCTATCTACTTCAGGGGGACTATAACCCTTTGCAGGCTGGAAGCTGTCAGGGCTCTCCCATGTCACGGCGGTCTTTAGCCATGGCTCTGCTGGCAAGCCCAGGGCAAGGGGTGGGTTGGTCTAGGGCTTATAGAGGATATAAGGGGCTAGGGATATTATAGATATGTTCTAGGGATGTTCTAGGGATATTCTAGGGCTTATAGAGGATATATGAAGACAATAGCGGGACTATGTAAGGGGATTTTGAAGGGGGAATGTAGGGATTAGATAGGGATGATTCAGTAAGGCTCAATAATGGAGAATCAAATGGACAATGAAACGGGCACTGGGATTATGCGGGGCATTCGGGGTGCTGGAACCTTATGATAGTTCATGAGACCTTCTGAGTAGAAGACTTATGCCATTCGTATGATTCGGGATTAGTTGGTGCAGTCGTCCAGACTATCACTGTCCCTGCCATCGCTGATGTTTCGCGCTTGTGCTGCGATGTTCCGTGCTAGTCATGCTGAGGCCCTGGCAAAGGCTGCCAAATTCTGGATGTTGACCGCTTCTATACCGTAAATCCCACACGTTTGCAACCCCGACCAAAAGCTCAGGGCTTCAGAGGAAGCAGCGTGTTGCAACAAGCCACCACATGTCTCGGTTGGCCCCTAAAACCCATTGAAAAATGTAACATGTAGGGTCCCCTATTAAAGCCTTTAGTGAAAATGTTCAACATCCCAGGGGCCTACCCAGATGTTCCGGTTTATTGAATTTGGGCTTCAAGGTTAGAACAGGCATAGCCCAAGCTACTATGAACCCTGAACACATACACATAAACCTAAACCCATATACATACAAATACCTTTCGATGCGTCATCCTTATGTGGGACCGCTGCTATCCCCCGATCATCCATACATATCCCCCCATGCTTGAGAATCCTTGCCCCTAATCGCCAGGGTTGAGGGTTCAGGGTTTGGAACACTGCATTTCCCGAAGCCCTTACCAAACCCTAGTCCCTAACCCGTAGCCCCAAATCCTTGCATATCCATGTTGGGCGGGACCTAGAAAGTAGGTGAACTTATGGCTCAAAACCTACAACAAGAGCTAAAAACGGTGGCTAGCAGTGAACATACTTTTGAGGTCCAGGTAGTTAGGATTCTATAGAGCAAGTCCCTCGAACCTAAGGTAAACACTTTAATGACACTTTAAAGGGGTTGTGGTGTGTGTGTAGATATATAGGGCTGTATAGGGATGTACAGGGATACTGTCGATACTATAAACCCGTGACCTGCGTACACAGAGCACCACGATTTCCAAAGGTACAAGGTACTTAGTCACGCGGGGTTTGCAGCATCACTTTAAACCCTAGACCCTGAGCCCTGAATCCTAAACGTGGGGCTGTAGACCTTGGTGCGGGAGCGGTCCACAGCATCAGGGGTGAGAACTACTTTTACATCCGAAAATATGGGCATTCCCAAAAACAGGGGGCATATGGAGCTTAATTAACAAGGCCTGATCGGTTCCAAATTTGGGGGGGTACATCTGGGGTGGGGGGGGTACATGTCTAACTCTTCAAACCCTAAGCCCTAAACCCCTAAACCCTAAACCCAACATGAGTAACAAGAGGATTTTGGCGACCCACGACCAAAGCCAGGGGCCCCATAACCATCGCATGGGCATAATGCCACTAGAATTACCCCAAACCCCATATAACCCTGAATAAGCCTATATAATCCTACAAAGCCCCTATATAACCTATGGTGACCATAATGGGGTCCGAAACTTGAAGGTCTGGGTTGGGTTGGGGATACCAAAATCTTCTTCTTCATCACGTGTCCCCACTTCTGCCCATCTCAAGAGGAGAGCTCTTTATGTGGTTTAGGGTGTGGGGTTAGGGTACGTACCACGTTAGCCAGTTGAGGGATAAACCTAAGCCCCTAAAATCCTACATCCGCAATCCTCAACCCTAAACCTCCAAACCATCAGCCCTCAGCCCTAAATCCTAAACGCTAAAACCCTAGGCCCTCATTCCCAAATCCTTAATCCTAAACCCCTGAACACTGCAGTCCTTGACCCGTAATCCTAAACTCTAAAAACCTAACTCCAAAAACTCTCAAAACCAGCTTGCCGGACTTCCCCCTAAGTCCTCCATTCCCTAAACTCTAAACCCTAAACCCTCCATTCCCAAACCCTAAACCCTCAATTTCCCTAAACCCTAAACCCCCCATTCCCTGAACCCTCCATTCCCTAAACCTTAAACCCCAAAGTAGGTAAAATAATAGCCCAAAACCCATTAATATGGCCAAAGGCAATTATTCTACATACTGTTGGGGTTCAGGTAGACCTTAAACCCTACAAAGGACCCCCGGCCGCTGTTGGCCAGAAGACCGCTGGTCGACCTCCTGTTTAGGATTTAGGGTTTAGGGCCTCGAACCTTTCAGAACAAACCGGGGCTGAGCTTGAGGGCTTCTAGGGTATGGGGTAAGTAGGGTTTAGGGCTTCCAAGGGTGGTTGTTAGGGGACATATGGGCGTATGCAGGGTTACCTAGGCAGGAACAGAATTGATTCGTTGCAGTAGGGATTAAGGTTCCTTCTCGGGAGCTCCTAATTTTGGGGTTCACAAAGGGGCACGCCAATCTTGGCAGTCATGGAGGAACCAGAATGATATCCTTCTTCAAACACATACGTGTTGCCGGCGCATCCATACCTGCACCAGAATAAGGTCCATCTCTTAATTCATCCGTGTTGCAGCGCATCCATGCTCAAAAAATGAATCTTTGAGCGGACATCTGCGCAGAAATCCCAATAATGCAACTGAAGACTTCCTTGTGGAATGTGCTCTTACAGGACAGACCGTTAGTGTGGGATTTTCCTCGAACGCGATCCGACCCAACATGCCAACCGGAAACGCTTTCAATTCAAAGGCCTTCTTGAGAGGCCGAAACGTGGCAGGGCCCGCCAACTTGGGAAAATAGCAGCCGTGAAGCAGGAATTTTCCAAGCGCAGCTAGTAAAGCCACCCCGCCGGCTCCAAATGTCCCAATGTAGGTACTATCTGTAGACATTAATTGGGACCTAATGTGAATATTGCTTATAAACCTGAAGCCCTAACCCCAATATATACCCTATTATAATAGAGTACTTTCCATCTTCTTTTCCACTGCCATTATTCCTGAACTGTAAATTACACCCTTATTACTATTATGCCAGGGCACTGTTGGCGCCACCGCATTTCTAGCGCGGTCAATGTTGTACCAGCGGCTTCCGTGGTGAGGCAAGGAGATCCGCAGGATTCAGATTCAGGATGCCTTAGGGTTTGGGATTGGTTTAGTTTAGGGTTTAATGACTAGGGAGTTTGCCCCTTCATGAAGGAAGATACCTTTAATCGTACTAGGATCCCTAATATGGCCTAAGCTAGTATATTATGCCGATGTTCTTTAATTAGGGGATTGGTCTCCCTGAGTAATTTCAGCCCCCAGGCTTGAATAATGTCGAGGGGCCCATGAAGCATGGATTCCCCCGCCTGAAGCATATCACAAATTCAATTCAAGCAACCAATACCCTCCCTGAACCCAAAGCCCCAAACTTAGTGGTTCTTAGTTCTTAGTAGGCAACAAGGGAATCTATTCTATAGAGATTACATAAGGAATATGTTCCCCCATTCCCTACTAAGAACCAGCAAGAAAACCTGAGCCCTAATTAAACCCTAAACTTTAAACCCTCAATCCCTGAAACCCTGAGCCCCTGCACCCTGAGGTCGAGCCCTTAATCCCAACATACTGAAACCCTCACACCGAATTTAGGGTTGAGGGTTTAGGGTTCCAGGGTTTTAG
>CAJNIZ010012536.1:0-17139 GCA_905231905.1 Symbiodinium pilosum | reverse complement strand
CTAAACCCTAGATCCTAAGCCCCCTATCAGCCTTATGAGCTTAGCCCCGAGACGCACGGGTCTTAAGGTTTTGGGTGTAGGGTTTAGGGTTTTGGGGTTTAGGGTTTAAGGGTTTAGGGGTTTTGGGTTTCGGGCTTTTAGGGTTTAGGGATTCGGTTTTGAGGCTTAGCGGCCAGTGTATGCGTTATGAGCTCACCACCTGGACCCAAGGCCTGAATCCAAAAAACTGCGCTTGAAAGCCTTTGGCTCCAAGCCATATACCAAGAAAACCCTCTTGTTAAGGGTGGAGTATACAATCATCATATACCTTGGGGTCCTTGCAATAGTCACAATTACCTAGGCTCTGGGAACAAATGACAACTATATACACCCTAAACCCCTAAACCCTAAACCCCTAAACCCTATATGCTTTGGACCCTGAGCGTGTTGGCGAAAAAACCCTTGGCTAAACCTTCCCTGGAACATGGGCATCTGTGCATCGGGATCCTAAGTACCCAAGCTCTCCCCTAGACCCTCAACATTGGGATAATGGAAAAGAAAATGGAAACTACTATGATGGGTTATATAGGGTAAGAATCCCTAAGGGTCCAAGGACCCAAATAATAAGGTTTTAGGGCCCCAATACCATTCATAGTATAGTATTTGGGCCCTGAAGCCCTATTATGTGGGTCCTTGGACTATAGGGCCCTAAACCCCAAACCGCAGACTCAAAGCTAATTTCAGGACCGGAAATATCTATAACTACACCCAGAACTCGGATCTGACCCCTTAGCCCTAGACCTCAAGCCATAAACCAAAAACCCTCAAAACCCCGAACGTTAAAACTGAATACACCCTAAACTCTCAACCCTAGACCCCACGTTAAATGCGCTCTAAACCCTTGCCATACCTAGCAGTATAACCCCTATGGAATCCCAGTATCCATTTCATTTTCCATGCTCTTTTCCATGTGATTCTCCATTATTGGGGTAATATATCCCCAAATAGATCCCTAATATAACCCCTAGAACCCTCAAGCCCACCAAGAATACCCTAAACCCTAAGCCCTAAACCCTAACCTCAAGCCCACCAAAAATACATGAGCTACTGTCTAAACTCCTAGTATCCCCCTTAATAACCCTTATAGTAGTCCCCCATATAATCCCCTATATAACCTACTTTAAGGAGTTTAGACTATAGCTCACATGGCTCAGCAGCCGACCCGCGAATGCGCGGCCAGCGACAGTGCCCCCAACTCTTCAGGGCTTGGCTTCAACGGCGGCCTACAGAGTATGTGGTTTAGGGTTTAGGGTTGAAGGTTTAGAGTTTAAGGTGTAGGGTTTAGAGTTTATGGTTTAGGATTTAGGGCTGAAGGCTTAGAGTTAAAAGTTCAGGGTTTAGAGTTTATGGCTTAGGGTTAAAGGTTCACAGTTTAAGGTTTATGGATACGGTTGAAGGTGTAGAGCTTCGAGTTTAGGATATAGGGTTGAAATTTTATGGTTTAGGGCAGCTTAGGGTTGAAGGTTTAGAGTTTAGGTTTTAGGGTTTAGAGTTTATGGCTTAGGGCTTAGGGTTGAAGGTTTAAAGTTTAAAGCTTAGGGCTTTAGAGTTTAGAATTTATGGTTTAGAGTTTAAGTGTTAGGGTTAGAGTTTAGGGTTTAGAGTCTAGAGTCTAGGGTTTAGAGTTGATGCCTATTAGGGCTTAAGATTCTCAGTTTCGGGTTCAGGTGGGAAGGCGGGTTCTAGGGCGGAGGCTTTAGGCTTTACAGCTGTAGCCTTCAGAGGTTTCAGGCATGAGGCTTAAGGTCTCGGAATGTGTAGGAACTGAAATTTTAGGCCCTAAGCCCTAAACCTTGAACCCTAAAGTTTAGGTTTTAGGCGGGAGCCTGTGTTGATAGCTTGCTTGATTCTTAGTTACCCTGAACCGTGGGCAACTTTAACCCACAGTCGTAAGACATCAGGGAAAATTAGACCAACACGGGTACACCCCAAACCCACCATACTTGTGGGCTACTGACTTTCCAGGTTAGGATTTGGCTTTCAACGTGGCAAAGTTTGGGTGCTGGGCTTAGGGTTTTGGGTTTACGGTTTCGGAGTTTGGGGTTTTAGTCTTCAGCAGTTTGAGGTATAGCGTGGCGTTGAGGTTTGACCTGGAGCACCCCGGGCTTGTTGAGGTCCACAAACTTCACCGCCCATAAGGGGTGATTGTAAGAGACTGGAAACGGGTACCGCAGAGGGTGCGACATCACCCAAGCCCAAACACGGCTGCAGGGCAGTGTGGCAAAGTTCTCGACCCTGTGCTTCAGAATCTTCTCGGGCAGCGCCGGGAAGTCGCGCTCCCGATCCTGCGGGGCTAGCAAAGTTCCGCCGCCATCACGCTCGCCAACCGGCATGGCGCTTTCTAAAGTGATCTCGCCCAATAGCTCGCCCCCGGCAGTTATTACAGATGCCTAGGCTTTAGGGTTTTAGCGTTTGGGGCTTAGGGGTTAAAGGTTTAGGGGTTCAAGGTTTTGGGGGATTAGGGCTTAGGGCTTAGGGGGGTACAATGGATGGGGACTGGGATCTAGGCACCAGGCACCCTGAGCTCAGCAAATCCTTGGATCCCCAACTGGTTTGCTCTTGACGAACTTACTTACATAACATTGCTAGAACGTGGTACCCCAATTGTTGAGTTGCTATATACACCCATATAGTGGCAACTTAAACCTAAACCCTAAACTATATACCCATATATTGGTAACCTAAATCTGAACCCTAAACCCATCCCTGAAAGTCCTCAGGCTCTTGAAGCTCTTGGAACTCAGCCACCTACGCCCAAGATGGGACTCCATGAGTTAAAATCTGCAAAGTTAGAATTAGGATATACATATATATGTCTATATAGTTCAGGGGGTGTATATATATATATATGAATAATTACATATACATATATACGTGTATATATATATATGTATATATGCACATGTGGGCGATGTTTTTGAGAAAGCCGCGTGCTTCAATTACAAGAGCCCCAAAATGTAAACCCCCCAAGGCACACCCTAAATCCCGAAACCTGAACCTTGCAGCTTCAACCCTACACCCCAGGATCTGCGCACAAACACACAAACACACCGAGGAGTCCAAAGCAGCCCAGAACAAGCGGTTGTGGATTGTGAGTTCAAAGCTTAGGAAATGCTCAACATTTCTTTTGGGGCCTGCTAGTATATGGGGGGAACCCTACGCCCCACATCTACACCCCATGTACCCCCACAAAACCCGCCAAACCGCACACAGCCCCAAAAGAGCTCCTTGCTTCGATCTGGGTTGTATAGAGTTGTAGAGCAATTATGTGGGGTTCAGGGTTTAGGGTATATGGGACCCTAAACCCTAAGCCCTAATCCCTGAACTCTAACGGAATAAACTAGGGGCCTCGTTGTACCCAGAACAAAACCCTAAATCTTTCGATGCGCTTCCACCTGCCTGTGATGGGCATGAGCTGGCAGAGGAAGGTTGGCCTGGCTGCAGAGCTTGGTTCTCTTGTGCTTCCGCGCTTAGGATTTTGGGGGCTTTAAGGTCGTTAACCAGGGTGTTTTAGACTGCTAGGGCTTTTAAGGTTTTCAAGGTTTTTACTGTTTCAGGGTGAAGGGTTTACGGTTCAGGGCTTCGGGTTTAGGGTTGGCTTCTAGAAACTGCACAATAGTAAGATAGTAATACAGGGTATCATATTGGGGGTTCTACTTTCTAGGTCCTCCCAGGGTTTGGGTTGGTTCTCTTGGGCTTTTGGCGGGGGGGGGGGGGTTGACCCTGGGTTTCCTGGAACCCTGTTATGAATTTAATTTCGGCTGGTTCTTAGGATAATAAATAACAGAACTACGTGGCACTTAGGACCTCTACTAAGGGTTAACCCTTAGGTACCTATAATAGGAGTATAAGGGAATCCTTGAGGGTTTAGGTCCAAGCAAAATCTCAAGGAGAGAAATTCATGCTCATTCTCAGGGACCTTCCAGTTAAGGGGTTAAGGAATGAAGCTATGCGGGTTGTCAAGGTTGGGGTTTGCAGGCGGCGAGGGTGTGGGGTTCGAGTGTTTTGTTTTGCTCTTGGTTTTGGCCTCTGGGATTTTGGAACCCCAAACCCTAAACCGCGTTGCTTTTGGGGGTGTACGCGTGAATGCGGGCCAACTGGCTTGACTTCGGAGAACGGATGGGTTCTCATAATGGTTTCCAACATGTAAGGACACCTTGTTGGGAGTCCCTATAATTAGGATTAAGGTGTCCTGGAATCTATATTGGGTTCCTTATCTGTGGAAACAGCCGTGCACCGTATATGAATGAGGGTTCTTAAGCTGCAGAACTGGAATGTCACGACTCAAGCTTGTAAGGGTTTAGGGTTTGGGGGTTGTAGCGCCTGACGTAGGTCAGCGAAAGCCCGCAAGGGCTCCAAGCGTCGACCCTTACCACATGCTAACGGATCTGAAGACCTCCTGCACAAGCTACTGGCCCTTGGTTAGCTAGGAATGAAGGAACGGATCCGTATAGCAGTCCCTATATAACCCTTTGTAGTAGGTTCCATTTTCTTCTGCATTCCTTCATTCCCAGCTAACCAAAGGTAAGATAGCTCATCCAGGAATCTGTTATGGAATTGCCCCACACGAATTCAAGTAAGTGAATCAATTTCTGTGCTACGCTTCGGCGGTTCGAGCTTCAAATACAAATCCGACCCCCAAGGTTCAGGGTTTCGGGTTGGGTTTAGGGTTTAGGGTGAGCATCTGCGTAGATCCTACTGGGACCAACCGTTGATACACAAATTCCTGCATGAGGTTACGTTTCAAGGGTCCCAGGGCTGTACCCTTAAGGTTGTACCCCTATAAGGTTTCCCCAACATAGCCTCAACATACCGCTTGTGTGAGCCAAGGCAGTCCCTTAGGGTCTCTTAAATAAGGATCCCAAAGCCCAGGGGTACAACCCTAGGGGTACAAGCCTGCAACCCTTGAAAGATAGTAACTTCCCGTCATGCCCAAGCTTCAGGATACTTAAAGGAGCCCTGACCCCAAGAACTCAAGGCTTTGTAGGGTTATATTGTCCGCCCCGTTAGCACCGCCAGGGCTCAGCTATTCCGCGACATAATATGAGCAGCGTCTTTCTGAGGTTGTTGAACCAAAGAAGATACTGTAATTCTGTCATCTTCAAAACTCCAATACCCAAACCCCAAAAGTATGTAGCATAATTGCCTTTTGGATCCTTTTGGGCTATATCTACATGTTTTGGGCTATCATTTTACCTACTTTTGGGGTCCAGGTAAGAAGATACAAGGGTAATCTAGATAGTGGGCTAGATCCTCCCCATTGAAAATACTACTCATAAGTGCTGGAGCTCAAGGAAGAGCGGGCATCTCGATAAGCGTTTCACTCTTATGCCATGTTTGTGCTTGCAGAAGAAATGGCACATCGTGCGAATCCTCAACTTGTTTTTTGTATCTTGGGTGCCGGACCCTAATGCTTGGAAACTCTTACGATATGGAAACCCTAAACCTCAAACCCCAGACTCAATCTCAAATTCGAAACCCTGACCCGTCCACCCTGAGCCCAAACCCTGAACCATCTTGACTCTAGACTCTAGATCCCACATCCTAAACTCCAAGGCTTGTATGGTTTGGGGACACCCTGAAACGTCAGGCCAAAGCTCCAACACGTTATCTGACCTCTTCGCCCGGCGGCACTGGCCCAACTCCGGCGGCACCATGCTCCAGGAAGCTACTTTGAGCCCCCATTCTGGTGTAGGGTTTAGGGCTTACAGGATTTACGTGACGGGTCCCGTATACAACCGTTCAATCTCATCCTTCAGGGTCCTTCTAGCAATAAAGAAACCCTAATCAGGTTTTGGGACGCATATGCTACTGATTAAGCATATACACCCTTAAGGTTTAGGGTTGGGGATTAGCGTTAAGGCCGGAGATTTTGAGTTTCACCCCTAAGCCCTAACACCTGGGTAGCACCTCTAGAGTTGACCTACGCAAAATTACCCAAGTTATGAGACTTCATTGAGCTTTGTGGGGACTGACACTTCTCAAACCATCCTAGCAAATGGGCTGCGTGCGGGCACAAAGACACCACCATGTCAAGACAAAGGAAGCCCTTTGGAGCTGTCTAAGCTGGGGAGGTCTGAGGTGAAAAAACCTAAGCTCTATAGGCCCCATATTCGTTTCAGTTTCTTTTGCAATCCCCCATTTGCAAGCTGTGCAGGCCTGTGCTCTGAGTCCTTGAATACCCCAACAAAGGTGCGACACCCTACCCATATACTGCAAATCGCCAAAACAAACAACAACGTATGTTTCGGAACACTACCGCAATCTATCACAAGACCACACACATGGCTAAATGTTACAACCTGCTCAACGATGCCTTGTGCGTGGTAGACGTCACATCATTGTGTCAAGGACTTTAAGTTTGTACCCTTAGTGTTTGTAACCTTAGGTTTTGGGTCCCACATAACCTTATTGGGGGCCATATTCCATGGCTTGGAGACCCAAACTCAAGGTACAAAGGAGAACTGCCTGATTTTGGTAACCTACAGGAACCATCAGCCATCAGCTATACTTCATGGACTGGTTTGTTCCTGCCATATTCCGTACTAGTAGAACCTGCAATATCCTAGATGGTCACGGCGTAGAGTGCTCGCTGGTGTGGGGACACACTAAGGCCGCTCGCACCGGTGCGTAGCGGTCAACCCACCCCATGACCACCCCGAGTTCAAGCGAAGGACGTGGTAATGAGTCGCATGAGCTGAAACTATGGGCATCCTGGCGGGGGCCCACCGACGAGGTCCGCCATTCAATCGGGGGCCTGGCATGACGTGATGTGCTTCAAGGCTAATATGGCTTTCTGAGAGGATGTTTTGCCGAATAGGTTGACATCCAAGGCCAGGGCAAGGATCATCAACGGTCGCGAGGACTCGCTGTTTGGATTACTTCCAAGGCTGCGTGGTGCAGCCGCGCTCTCAATGGTAATGGGTCAGTGTTGGCTTTCTGTGAGGCTGCTTTGCTCGATAGACTACCATCCAAGCAAGGTAATTAAGGGACTGTCAGCAGTCGCGACGAGATGCCGGGTTACTTCCGAGGCCGGACAGCCGCGCCTTGCCTTCAATGGTGATGATCAGGGCGCGATCAGGGTTGGCTTTCTGTGCGGCTGTTGTGTCGGGGTGCTTCCGCAAGCGCTTGGGTGTTGTGCTAAACGAAATTTGTAGCTGCTCGGGCACGAATCGGTCTCGCGATCGGTCCAGAATTGGTGCTCGGGCACGATTGCAGTTGGTCCGGACTTGGTCTCGCGATCGGTCAGAATTCGCCTGGGAGCAGGCAGCTTGGGTCTGGGGAGCGGCTGGAAACTAGACCAGAATTGGTCCGCAATTGCAACCATTTGGAGTTTTGCTCCGGGAGTGGCTGGATATCCGCCATTGGTCTGTGAGCGAGGCTGCGAAACGCCCAGAAACGTGCTGGGAAAGACTTGAAAACGCTCAGAAACGGTCTGAGCAAGGCTCAGAAACGGTCTGAGCAAGGCTCGAAACGGTCTGAGCAAGGCTCGAAAATCTTCAGAAGCGGTCTGGGTAAAAGCGCCAGGGCCCGGGGGTGTGCCCCAGGGAGGTCCCAGAGAGCAAAAAAAACGGTGTAGGGTCTATTTTTTTTACGCTACGCTTTTTAGAACCTCCGTAGGAAGGCTTTGACAAGCTGCCATGGTGGCGGCAGTCGCCCAGCTTTACCTGGGCTCCATGATTTCTCTTTTCCACTCGCGAAGCTCGGGCAACTTCAGGCTCCGCGTGGCGGTTGTCGAGCCCTCAGCTAAGACTTTAGGGTTTAGGATTTAAGGACCGTATACCCCTATTCAAGGGTACATGGAGGGTCCTGGTCCTTACTAGGTTGGTTTCTTTCTGCAGCTCATGTTATCTGCAGTAGTCGGCTTGAGAAACTGTAGGGATAATACCTCGCTACAACTTGTGTTCGTATCTACCTGGTACTGCTGATACTGGAAAACCTGCATGACCTTAATATACCAGGCTACTATGCTTCCCAAGGTCTAGGGTACTTAGGTCATGCAGGAAATCTAATATCCAGCGTATCAGTGTGAAAACCCAGAGCCGGACAATCTATGACATCTTGAAGACATTCCTGCGGAACCGCAAGAGTGGCACAATCCTTCTCTATAATCCCCAAAAGCTGTTTGAGAGAACCACCTGGAAAGGGGCACCCTACCCAACAGCCGGAATCCTGAAACACGAAACCTTGCATCCTGAGCCTGAGATCCCATACCCAACTCGGGTGTAGGGTTAACAAAAGCCCAAACCCC
Organism: Symbiodinium pilosum; assembly: GCA_905231905.1. Taxonomy (NCBI): domain Eukaryota; class Dinophyceae; order Suessiales; family Symbiodiniaceae; genus Symbiodinium; species Symbiodinium pilosum. The sequence goes on along the minus strand of CAJNIZ010012536.1, from coordinate 8,849 downwards.
AGATCACCAAATCATACCAAAACCTTCAACCCTATCTAAGCCCAAACCCTGAGACCCCAAAAGCCAAAACCTTCAATAGCCTAACCCTAACGCACGCAGGCTCGCGACTTGTTGGCTTTGGGCTCAGACCCATCGGGCCACTGTCAAAAACATGGATCCCTCTGCGCATCCGCTGCATATGAAGGCTTGGGACTATATAAGGTGATATAGGGATGTATAGTATGGGGGCATATAGGGCTATGCTATGGGGATAGTTAGGGTCTATATATGGGATTAAGGTCTGGGGCTCAAGGTTTAGTGCGATGGGTTTGTGTTTTGGGCACAGGGTTTACAGCTTCACGTGGGTGCAAGGTGTCTTGCTGCTTCGATGGAGACGTCTATGAACTTTTGTCGCCACTGCGACCTATGGGAACAAGTAGAAAACAGACCAATGGTGCAAAGAATGTAAACCCTACATGACCCTATAAGAATGTAGGGTTTTGGGTTAGGGTTGAATTTGTTTAGGGGTCCTTGGGTACCTTTTTTATGCTGCTGGATATTGCTGTTATCCTGAGAGTCCATGTAGGTACGTGGTAGATACTTGGAGCCCAGCGGCTTCATATAGACCGATGGGGCTAGGTTTTCAATGTTGTAAGACCCAAAGGGTCCAAATAACACACAGTATGGTCGAGTCTTGGGTTGAAATTGAGAATCCCGCAAGAAGTTGCCTCTTGCAACCTCCCCGGCTCCTACTCTACATGAAAATCCCACAAGAGCATGGCTCCATCCTTGATTCCTCGTAGAAACGCTAAACTCCAAGTCAAAACCGCAGATGATAAGCTTGTTGCGCAGGGCTTCCTCGTAAACCCTAAACAGGGTTTAGGGCTTGACCGTATACGGCCCTACCATAGAAGGGGCTTAAAAGGATTGGCACCGGGACTGCAGGTATTCAAGGAAGGAACCGCCTGTAAGGGAGATCTATACATCCGGATTGCAGGCCAGCATCTTTTCGGGTGGCCCCACGTCATCAGTGTATCGAGATCCAAGCGGAAAAGCAAATCCGGAATGAAACCGAAAATGGAGTCAGCTAGGGACATATATCAGGCAGCAAGAAAATTGTGTTAACCCCCATCCGCGAATAAGGACTCTGTAGCTATCACATGACTGCCACAGGGCCCTCTTTAAAGCTAACTCCTACACCTTAAATCTCAAGAAACAATTGCAGTCCTTACGGCAAAGTCGAAACAGGTGTCGCCTACGTTTGCACCCCTCATTCTGTCAAGACCTCAAAAAACGATATTACTTACTTGCTGCTTCTCCCTAAGTGCCCAAAGTACCTCCCGGATGCAAACTGTGGTTGCTGTAGCAGCAACTTCCTTTATGGTTCAGGTAAGTATTCCGCATATTCATGGGCTTGCCTACTAGCCCTTATACTACACCTGCTGAGGCTCAACACTTATATTCTTACTTAACCCTAAATAAGCCGAATTACAGGAGGAGAAGAGGGAATCTTGCGGGAGTAGCATAGGGTAGGGAGCTAGGTAACCCATAGTATATGGGTACTTAGGACCCTGCTGGGCTACTGCGACTCCGAATACTTCTCCTGATCTTCTTTATGCCGACGCATAATCGGTTCACTTTGATACATAGGAACAATCGACAATCATTCTGGTACTGCTCCAACTAGCACTGCAAATACTGCTATTATTTGCAAAGCCATACGAAGTACACCTCCAATCTGGTCCTTTCGTTTGTTTGGCATCTTAGCGCTTAAGACCTTCTTGAAAAGGAGCAGCAAGGTTACGTATATACAGGGGCCTGAACAAGTACCCGACATAATTCCACGGTCTACTTGAGGTACCTTACACTATAATCATAGAAGGACTCTAGGACCATGATATTGGCAATCATTCACAGGCTTCTACAGCACCGAGGAAGTTAACATTTCGGGCCAAAGAAGCTATCATGTCATTTACCACGATTGGTTCCCTTGATTTTGGACTAAATCCTAAACCCTAGACCTTCCTGCCCTAAACCCTAAACCCTAAAGCTTAGACCCTAAACCCCAAACCCTAAACCCTGGACCTTGCTACCCTAAAGCCTGATCCTTCAACTGTGGTCCCCAAGAAAATTACCCGCTTTAAGGCACAAAGCTTACGAACTTCAGCGCGCTCAGCCCTAATTGCTTCTAAAACAAGGAGGAATCAGTCGTAATAGGAACTCTACTAGCCATAAAGATATTAACTCTAATAGCAGCAGGAGCTACACGAACACTGATGACGCAAGCCACTAGTACCAATAAGAAATCGTGGAACACGTCCAAACTAACTATCGTATTACTATCTAACAGCATGTCTTTTCTTAGTACTGCTGTTAATACAGTTGCTTACTACTAGCGAAACCCTAAACACTCCCCTTCAACTGTAAGCCCTAAACCTTAAACCCGAATCCCTAAACCTTACACCCTTTCCCAGAAAATCCACATATACAACCATTAGGGAATTGGGACCCATAATTCCTTCTATAGTATGGTATTTTGTGGCCTAATGCCCTAATAGTTGTATGTATGGACCCTCTGGGTTTGCTGAGAACCCTAAACCCTAAACCCTAAACCCTAAACCCCCAGACCCTAAAGCCTAGACCCTAAACCCCTAAACCCTAGAGGCGCAAGATCCAGCCAGCATTCCTAGTCTAGACAGTACTGGTCTTAAAAGCGGCGGCGAAGTGATTTAGGGTTTAGGATTTAGGCATTTAGGTTTTAGGGGCTTAGGATTTAGGGTTTAGGATTTAGGGATTTAGGGTTTAGGGGCTTAGGGATTTAGGGATTAGGGNNTTAGGGGTTTAGGATTTAAGGATTTAGGGTTAAGGGTTTAGGATTTAGGGATTTAGGGATTAGGGTTTAGGATTTAGGATTTAGGGGTTTAGGATTGAAGGATTTAGGATTTAGGGATTTAGGGTTTAGGGGCTTAGCGTTTAGGATTTAGGGGCTAGGGTCTAGGGATTAGGGTCTAGGAATCAAGGTTTTGGTATTAGGGTCTAGGGTCATTTGGTTCCTGCGATGATCCAGAACTTTGTAATTCTGAACTTACTAAGGGGACTTCGTAAACAGAGAATCAATGGGTGAATAAGGAGCACGACGCCAAATAGTGGACTTATAGCCTGCATGGATAACCTACCTACTAATGTACTCTGTCTCGTGAGCCTTCAAATAGAGGTTTTGATCTTAGGGTTGTACCAGTTGTACCAGGAAGAGTCATGAGACCTTATGGAGGCCCCATAATTACACAAACCCTAAACACGAACCCTAAACCCTAAACCTCGTGGCCAAATTTCAAGGTAATATCCCATCCTGGTAGAGCCCAGTGGATTCAAGTACACAATGCTTTGGTATCTGGGATTGGCTTCTAGTCCTTATAGTACAGGGTTTGGGTAGGTCTATACTCTAAACCCTAAAACCTAAACCCTAAATCCCCAAATCCTAAACCCTAAATCCCTGAATCCCTTTAACCTAAACCCTTGAGCCTAAGTGATTATGAGCACATTGGACCCTGAGGGAAGGTTTAGGGTCCCGGGATAGAAGTTCGGCATCATGGTCTGGAGTGGGGGCTTAAGTGCCTTTAGGTTTTAGGATTTAGGGTTTAAGGTAACCCCAACCCCAAGTTAAAACCTTATGGCATATGATGGTTAAAGGGTTGTCTTGGGGAGTGAGGCTTTAGATAAATCCAGAGGGTCCAGGCGGTCCGGGTACCCAATAATTGGGTAATTGGGGCTTTGGTAAGAGGGAATTATGGTACGGATTTGGGGTAAGTATATCATTCGCAGGCATTTGGACCGCTAAGGCAAGGGTTTAGGATCTATCCCATGTTCGTCTCACATTGGGCTGTGCAAAGTTGCCAGTCCTCACTAGTGACCTTTGGCTGTCTTTCACTTCCTCACCTCCGCTTCAGAACCAGTGGACTGAATCGCAGTCAAACCTCAGCATCAGTTCCTGCCTGACAACCGCAGCTTCTTTTTCGGCCCTTGGCTTAAGACACCCCACTGCAGTCACATCGTGCTGAGGTCTTTCTTGTGACTCACTTGGTGGTCAATGCCCTCTTCAGGCTACTTGCTGAAGGAGCGTCGAGACACTTCTCTCCTTCTCGCACTCTTGGTTGCCCTTTCTTTGGCCATAGAAAACGTGAAGCATGACTTGGTGCAGCTCATGGACCCTTATCCTTTGAGAAGTGGGGGCCGAAAAGAAGCAGGATGTATAGGCATGGCTCCTTGGAAGGACACCATCTGCAGACACTCACCGATATTCCGAAGGAGCACGAATAAACACACCAAAAATGCCACAATAATCTTCATGCCTCATGTGAAGCTCTATGCCAGCTTTGGCATGCTGCAGGGGCTCAAATGCTTCAACGGGCTGCTGGCGTATTTTCTAGTCTATCCAATAGTAACTTCTTCAGTCAAAGAATGGTGGTAAGTATTCAGGCCTCTACATGAAGACGGCAAGTGGACTCTAGTGCTGCGAAGTGGAGAAGCAGTCATTTGTAATTCTGAGCCGCAGATGAGATTCACTGGGGGCGCGTTCTGGGCTTAGGGTTTGAGGGTCTGGGTTTCTTGGTTTACTGGGAGGATTTGCGGGCTAAGTAACGATAGTAATGACCCCTATCACCACTTTAGTTGCTAAGTCCCTCTGACCCTCCAAGTAGACTTTTAGATCAGGGTCTAGGTTTTGAGGTTCGGCATTTTGGGCTCGCAGGGATTTCGGGATTCAATGAGCCTGCCGACTTCTGTCTCCTTGGAGGCGATTTTGTGCTCAGGGCTAAGGACTCTCAATCCTGTTTAGCTCTGTGGGGGGGACAAACCCTAAACCTCTAAACTCTTAACCCTAAACCCTAATTCTACATCTGAATGTCCAGAGTACAGGACCATGAAAGGAGGCGGAATCCCATCCATCCAAACACCCCTGCAAGCTGCCCGATAGTCACGGGGTTTCGGGTTAACGATTTTGGGTCTAGGGTTTGAGATCTAGGGTTTAGGATTTATCGACTTATAGGGTTTAGGATTTAAGATAGTGTTTAGGGCGCAAAGTTTAGGGTTTACAAGGCCAGGTGAAGAACTTCAGAGAGCCTATAAGTAAATTCAACTATTTTCAAGAGGGCTTGGGTGTATCTCGTACTATACTTCGGCAAGAATTTACAGGGGAGATGATGCTACTGATTGTTCGGCCTCCTCATTGCGGCCGTAATTCAGTATGACTTAAACATGGAAACCCTAAACCCTAAACCCTAAACCCTGAAGCATTAGCACTTCTTTGGCCACCTGCATGGCGAGCGTGTGTTCTCGTACACGAACCCTAAACCCTAAACCCTAAACCCTAGCGGAAACCGCCTTTTCACAGCTACACCATCCACTTTCGCGGTGTATGTATATTCAACCTATAATGTAGTGGTTTCCATGTTCTTTGCCGTTGCCCCTATATAATACATACATAGTATATTCCCATTTTCCCTACTAACCCTCACTACAATTCAAGATTCAGTATAGGGTCCGGGTTACGTACCCAGACCCTTGGGAAGATCTAGAAAGTGGAGCCACCAGTAAGGTACCCCATACTCTACTACAGGGTATGTCTAGGAACCCTTTACTCACTGGCTCTTAGTAGTGTTTAGGGTTTAGGGTTTGGGGTTATCAGGGAATATGATCCCTGTATAATCCCTTTATAACATATTCCCTGATTCCCTACTGAGCCTCGGTAAGTTGAGGGGAATCTATTTTCTAGACCCTCCCATTCTCTGGGTAAGGGGGTGGGGCGGGGGAGGGGGGGCATTTGATGTTAGGAGGCATGGATACATCCCAGTCATCCAAAGTTTTCTTGATGAGCTGCAGCAAGCTTTGAAGATTGCTCCAACATGGCTTAGGAAATCAGAGTTCAGGATTTGATTCGAGGCTTAGGCGTTTTTAGGGCTTAGCTTTCTTAAGGTTTGGGATTGGGGACTGCATTCGGGATTGGGATCATGGGTTTTGGGGCGTGGGGCCAAAAAGACAAAAACGCCAGCTCACTCCCAGTACTCAGTACAGCAGCACTATAACCCTAGAAGCCCAGTTACCTATATATTGGGTTCCTGTCCTTAGGTCCCTATATAGTTTTACCTACTATATGGGTACCTGGGCTTCTAGGGTAATATGTCCAAACCTGAAATCCTGTAACTTTGTAAACCCCCGCTCAGCTGGCTGAACTACAGAACACTTCCAACACCTGATGCAACATCATTTTGAACCAATTTTCCTCATAAATACCACTTGGAGCAATGTGTGGTGGAGTAATTAGGGCTTAGGTTATATAGGGTCTGGGGTTTAGGGTCTATGGGTAGTCGTGCTAACTTGCCCCCTCTAATACCCTAAGGGTCCAAGGACCCAAATAATAGGGTTTTAGGGGCCAAGTACCATTAACACTATAGTATTTGAGCCCTAAAACCCTATTATTTGGGTCCTTGGACCCTTGGGGATTCTTACCCTATATGACCCATGATAGTAGTTTCCATTTTCTTTTCCATTATCCCAATATGACCCACCCTAAACCCTAAACCCTAATAAGTCCCAGAGAATCTCGTCAAAGACCCCTGAAGCGAAGCTTTGTTCGCGCCGCGAAACTGTGCTGAGGGTTGCCGGAGGTGATGGTTTAGGGTTTAGGGTTTAGGGTTTAGGTTTAGGCTTTAAAGTTTAGGGTTTAGGGTTTAGGCTTTAAAGTTTAGGGTTTAGGGTTTAGGCTTTAAAGTTTAGGGTTTAGGGTTTAGGCTTTAAAGTTTAGGGTTTAAGCTTTAAAAGTTTAGGGTTTGGGTTTAGGGATTCGGCTTTAAAAGTTTAGGGTTTAGGATTTAGGCTTTAAAAGTTTAGGGTTTAGGATTTACGTACCGGTTCCTTGGCAGGATATTCGCTTTATGTGTATAAGTATAGGCGGCTTCCCACAAAAATAGAGAGGTACCTGTTTAGCAGTCGCTATAATATTGGTATAGCATTTCGGAATCTATATTGTGGTCCCCAAATTTTTGAAAAAAGTACCATACATCACTGTCAGCATAACCCACAGCAAAATGCGTCCAACAATACCCTAAACCCTAAACCCTAAACCGCGATCAAGGGCTTAGCTTCGGATTGGAAGTTTTGTTTTTCTTATTTTAGACTTCAGGTTTGCAGGATGAAAAGGGTTTGGGGTTTAGGGCTTCGGGTGTAGAGTATAAGGGTTTAGGGCTTAGGGTATAAAGGTTCAGGGCATAGGGTATAAGGGTTTAGGTCAGCCGTTTCCGGATTTTCGGCGGCAAAAGCTCTGAGCCCTGGGCCCTAAACTTTAAACCCAAAGGCCTAAACCCTACGCCCTAACCCCAAACCGCAAGCCCTAAACCCTAAATCCTAAACCCTTAACCCTAAACTCTAGACCCAAAACTCTAAAATCTAAACCCTAAACCTTCTGCAACACCCACAAACTAACGCAACCCTGCGGAATGGCTCACCGACTTCTCGGAGCGAACTGAATTTGTGATGAAATGGAGCTGCCGCAGGATGTTATCCTGCCAGGGCTTACCCAAGGGGTTTAGGGTTTGGGGTTTAGGGTTTAGCCCTGGACCCTAAATCCTAGCTAACATATATTGACATGAAACAGGGGTCCTCATAATCACAAAGACTGCTTCTTTGCCAGAGCCGCTGCCTTCGAAGGGTCTACCACTTTTCACGGATAAGCACAGGGCTTTTGGTTTGGTGTATCCTGGACTCCAAGTCTGTACGCCCTGAAACGCATAAATCCTGCCTACTTTGGGCTATCTGGGTCCCTGGACTAAGCCTGAGACCCTGAGAAGTAATACAAAAATCCTAGGAATTAGAAGCAAAACTGCCATACAAAAAAGCGAAACGAGCAAACACAATGGAGGGTCCAGGTAAGGGTCAACCAGTTTAGGGCGTAGAGTTTAGGGTCCAGGCTTTAGGGTTGGGGGTTTTAGGGTTTAGGGTCTTGGGTTTAAGCTTAGACTAACTGTTTACTCTTAGCAGTTTATTTGAAAATTGTCCCGACTTTAGGGACCCCCCAACTCGGAGAATCCGATTTAAGGTTTAGGCTTTAGGATTTAGGGTTTAGGACTGAGGACTTAGGGTTTAGTGTTCTCCTGGAATCCGAAGAACACTGATAAAGTTTAGGTAGTTTTGGACTCTAGCTGGGGCAAGTGTTCCTGAATCGATCGTATGATACCTGAACCCCCACAAGCAAACAACAATGATGGCCCAAAACACCTTGAAATGGTCAACAAACAAAAATCTTCTAGGTTCCCAAACCGTAAGCCCTAAATGCTAGTTTCCATTTTCTTTTCCATTCTCCCACCCTGAACCCTAAACCCTAAACCCTAAACTCTAAACTCTAAACCCAAAACCCTAAACCGCGCTCAGCCCGCGCGTCTCGCCGCGCTTCCACACCACAACAATTGTACAGAAGAACAAGAACCCTATAAATACCGCACAAATCGGGGCTGGGACGGACTACAGGGGCTCTTAAGTTAGGTTGATTTTTTACCAAAAAAAAGCATCCTTCTGCATACCCTCTCAGCAAAATATGCGGGAAGAAAAGCAAGCTTTTCCTCGACTCCTGCAATGCTGCACGCCCTCGCAGCTGATCCCTCGCAATCAGCTGTTGTGATTTCGCCACAAGGCAACCCTTATATCAGAGACATAATCTTGTATATACTGAGGGGCATCTCGCACCCTGTGTTTGGGCATGGATGCTGCGGTGAGCGTCTTGGAACACGAACGGAATTATCGTTTGGGCATGGACGCTGCGGTGAGCGTATGCTCTTGAAACACGAACGCAATTATAGTTTGGGCATGGATGCTGCGGTGAG